>JAQQZX010000006.1:20879857-20891309 GCA_030068355.1 Notoglanidium maculatum | reverse complement strand
ACGATGTGGTTGGAGCTGTGCGTTGCTGCACAGTCGTGAGTCAGCAGAGTGAACAGTAGTGGACTGAGCACACAGCCTTGGTGGCCCCAGTGCTCAGTGTGGTGGTGCTGGAGATATATGTAAGTCGCTCTGGATAAGGGCGTCTGCCAAATGACATAAATGTAAATGTAAATGAATAAAAATGTCATTTCTTAATATAATGTCAAATTGCTGTGGTGTAAGAGGAATAAAACAATTGCTGTTATTGGAAAATAATCATTTTTTTCTTGGAAACAGCAACTCTGCATCATTATATCACCCTGTCACTGATTACTTTCCTATAACAGCACCACACAGTGATTTTATTCCTAATGAAAACGTATCCTGAACACTGGAGTTTGTTCCATAATATCCAAAAATTGTGCAATAGTGCAATAACTGTTTTATGTTTTAAACCCAGGACACAATACAAACCCCAAAACTCTTCAGAAACATCAATAATCCAAATATAATCCAATACAAGCATGCTGTTTCCAGAAAATTCTCCCTTATCATTTTTGGCAAAATTTCAGTCAAAATATTAAACACACAATATCTCATTCAGTCAAAAGATATTGTCTAGCTAAAGCTAGCTTCTTTAATTTTGGACTGAGCAATAAGGCTAACATAGCTAACAAGTAGTTGGATCTTACAGCAACCATGTCACACTTGATTTACACATACAGGTATGTATTTTATTAAGCTGTTTTTGAGGCGAGTGTTTGATGATTTAGACTTGTGTCTCGCCTTACAAAGCTTATTAATATTCACACTTTCATGCTAATTAGTTAGAGAGCTTAGAATCAGTAAACAAATTAGAAAATTAGTAAATGAGTCCTCCAGAATACATATGTGCACGATTCACCCTGGATGTTCTGTAATAAAGCTCCACTTCTACACGCTTTAATCAGCAGCTTGTTGTTTTTCCTCATTAGTATATTTTTGTATGAGTGGACGCTTATGGGTCGGTTGAAGGAATGAATAATTGTGAAGTAATTGTGAAGTAGGCTCCAGTGGAACGAGTGGTTTGTTTGTGTGTTTACTCGCCTGGTGGTTAATCAGAAGCCATCTTGTGGGGGTTTTCTGCTGCTCTCAGACATGTTAAATAAGTAGGTGTTGATTCATTTTCTAGACCAGCAGCTCTGACAGTAGTGCAACTGAAAAATCGCAGGTTCATAGTAATGCGCTCGTTCTGGCATGTTATCTTTCTATAGTAACAAGAGGAAAAAAACAAGAATGACGTGAGTAAGCGTTGATATGGTGAAGTTTTCTGTAAGGAGATGATTATGTGACATATCTGGAAAGAGTCTCCAGTGTCAGAGCTTTGTAAGAGTCCGAGGTAAAGCTGGAACTTTAAGATTTTGCTTTTTTGTGGTTTCTGGCCAACATTTTTTTTGTCTTATTAAATTCAAGAGAGAGAGAATAAAGAGAAGCTGGTGAAGAACCAAATATTTATAGCTGTTATGGAACTAACTTGTTCTAACTTACATTACATACATTAGTTGTGACTATAAATCTATAAAAAGTATGATATTTATTAATTAATTAATAAAAAAGTTGTTCGTGTTGCCAAATTGTTGTTGTGTAAGAGGAATAAACACTTCAGGACGTTCTGTTACAGGAAAATAATCAACTTTGGAGTGATAACTATAACTCTGCTTCATCACACCAGGCAACCACTGATTATTTTACCATAACAGCATGACACAGAGTGGGTTATTCCTTTTTATTTTACAATTCGATGATTAATAAGGATATTAGATCATTTTTCTCATCATTATTATTATTGTTTTAGTTGTTGTTGTTGTTGTTGTTTTTGTCCTCCTTCTTCTTCTTCTTCTAATATTACCATTTTCACAAATGTTAAATAAAATTATTCTTTATAAAAATAGTCTCAGTCCTATTTCCTACAAAATACGTGGTTCTAATTTGTAAATGATCCTGAAGGCCTTGATTAGACAGCTCAAATGTGTGTGAATACGTTTGGAACCAGATTCTGCCAGGTTGTAGATCTCAATAAATGTCCTCAGTCTGTCAGATTGAGCTGTGGATGTGTGTTATCTCTGGGTCGGTACATGCAGAACGGCTGTAACGTGCCATCAGTGTGACAAAGCCTGAACAACGGCGTGTGACGAGCGTATGAGCTGAACATTCTGCCTGAGCAGGTCCTCTGAATGGAGACGAGATGATTCTGACTGTATCTGCGTTAAAATCCACGCCACATTTACTGCCCTGAATAGCAGCTTTGAGTGGAAACCAGACAACGAGAGACGCTGATGAATGCTCAGGAGCTAATCACGGCTTTGTGGATGTGGAGAAGGAGAATGAAAAAAGGAAAATGATGCTCCTTCCTCACAACTCAGAAGTCCCTCATGGGTGTGCTGCATTTACGAGTCAGGATCTGAAGAGCGTGTCAAAGCGTCAGGTCAGTGTGGAGAGTTCAGAGAGCAGTATTACTCACAGGACTGATACAGAGCGGGAAATTGATGTTTCTGAAGATGTGACACGAGTGATGGAGAAGCAGGGGCGTCCTTCTGCTGCCTGAAAGAAGAAAATATGTCTTCCTTCTTCAGAATGAATCACATATACACAAGAATAAACACAGAAAAATTTAGGAAAGGCTTTGCTATGTTACCAAAAGGGGGCAGGGCATCTGGTTCGTCTACAGGTCATGATGATGACGTCCACCAATGTGTGCTCCAGTGTCTGCTTAAATTCCTGAGCACTTTGTACTTTTCCTCCTTGGCAGAAAATGTTCTGAGGATCATAAGGCTGAAATCTGGGATAAATGTTACTGTAGGTGTGCACCAGCAAAGCTCTGTAGGAATGCTGTATGGTCAATTTTCCATTTACTACAAGATCATAAGATCATGTACCACAGCGTCATCTGGCCACCAATGCATGCAAAGCAAGTTTTTCACCAGAGTTTTGCTTTCTTTTTGCTTAAGAGATGGCTAGCAAAGGGGCAGTTTCTTTTTAGAGACACACATTTCAGTTTGGTATCTTGCATGGGCTAAGAAGGCAGTGTTATGGAACTTCAGGACAAGCCGGACAGACAACACAGGAGTCATAGCCTTCTTTCTTATCTGACCACTAACATGACTTTTGCCCCAGTCCCAGTGCACACCTCTACACTCAAATGCCTTGTGAACCTTCCTTAAAAACGACATCAACAAAACACGCTGCAGATTGTCGCAGCAGATAAGCATTTGCTCTGTCTTTAGTTGACTTTGAATCCCGACGATGCCACAGTTATCAGTGACCAGGAGTACAAGAGAGCAAAACAGGCCGTTCTCTCCCTGGGCGGGAGGAGCATACTCTCTCTCTCTGTCTCTCTCACTCTCTCTCTCCTGTCAATCACAGCAACACTAGTCAATCACAGGCATCTGGAAGCTGTATGTGGAAGAGGGTGGATAGCACTTTGCTCTGAATATGTAAGAGCAGCAGTTTGGACAGATGTACTTCATAGCAGGACTAAATTATAGAGAAAATTGATATCCATTTATATTTTTGGAATTTAGCAGACCTTCCTATCCAGAGCAATTTATGAACACATTATCTGTTCATTCCAATTAATGTATTTGTATTGGGTTACATCTCTATAGCACATTTGCTGCATCACCACTCTTTTATTCATTCTTTTAAAAGTAACATGTGACAATGGCATCTGTACCAGTGTGATATAATGTCATTGGTGTAACGTCATATTATACCGTCATACCAGTGCATAATAACCCCAGCAAAAGAACAAAACAAGTCTAAATCCAGGTTTGAATATCAACCCAATCTCAACGTAGAGTAAACTGAGAGAGCGATGCAGAGTACAATAAAATCTGTATTCCCTTTTTGTCTCTGCCACCGCGTGTGTGTGTGTGTGTGTGTGTGTGTGTATTATTTTGCATTTATATTCATCTATCCATCTCTGTCTCTGTCGGCCGACTCTCATTTTCATGCGGGCTGATATATAACGGTAGACAGGAGGAATCTCGATAATAGGATATTTACTTTCTGTGTGAATTGCAAAATGTCAAAATAAAGATAAAAAATTCAAACACCTCAACGGGGACAAATTACATTGTATGCCAGTGCTGCACAGAGATAGAGTCGGGGGAGGAAAAGTTAGAGCATGAAATTTGGAAAATGTCAAACACTGAAGGATCTGTAATTTTACTGAATGTGTTATTTATTCAATTCCCTCGGGTTAGTTTTTAACCCGCACTTTCAGCTCTCATACACAAAACAAGTTGAGGAGACGGAGGTTGGAGAGTTTCTCCTTCATATGTCATCCTTAGTTACCTATATAATAAAATAATAATGTCTATCTATCTATCCATCCATCCTTAAGCCCCGTCCCAGCCCATGTAGCTGTTCCTTATTAAAGCAATGAGGGAATTTTTGTACAACTTTCTTCTTAGCTCAAGAGAAGAGCTCTATCTCATCCAAAATCTTCATGATCATTCTACAGATGAATTCTTTAAGCACAAAAATCTCTTTTCTTCCAGTAAAAAGTGAAATAAATCAGAAAGTTCAGCTGCATTATCATCAGAGCTGATTCATTTTTATTAGCTCGGACTCTCCACACGAGCATGTTAGATACCGTGTGTCATCACTCATATGCTGAAAGTAAGGAGTATATGTAGCATGTATGGAAGGAGTCTCTAGTGTCAGCGCTTTCTAACAGTCAGAGATAAAACTTAATAGAGGAGTTTACGTTCTTCATGACAAGCTGTTTTTTTCTCTCATTAACTTCAGGAAAGAGAATAACAGAGATGCTGGTGAGGGAACGGCTGTTTACAGCTGCTATAAGGTGACAAGTGAGAACAGGAACGAACTTGTTTCGCAGACATTCCACAGCATTAAATGTAATTATAAACACATAAAAGTATGACGTGGTGTTGTTAAATAAATGTAAAATTGTAATTGTTGGCAAATTGTTGTGGTACAAGAACTCTTTAACTTTTCTATGATGTTTTCAGGGACATTATTAGAGCTGAGCACTTCCTGGTTGGTGACTTTCAAGGCGACTAGAGTGGCAATTGAATTTAAACTTCAGATACAACATTCGTCCAGAAATAAAACAATACATTGTGTACAGATTTCTGCCATCATGAGGAATTACCCCAAGTCCTATCTGAATAGGGCTTAAAACGAGAATTATACAATATACCTGAATACTAGAGTAACTCTTTAGGATTCTAAAACTATTGGTACCATCTCTGTATCTCAAACTTCACAAAGTCACTCTCTCTTCAATGCGAGTGCGGTTTTAAAGAAACAGCCTTTAATATTTCAGGAATTTCACCCTGCTAAGAGTTCAGTCTGCAGAGGCCAGATAATGAGCTCCCACCCGATACACACTAAGGGTAATAAAAGAACAGAAACCCCACCACAATAACGATGTCTGCATCAATAGAATAAATTTCATCATTAGCCTTTTATTACCGTTTCCTTTCCCACTCTGTTCACACACGCTGATGGAAACCCGTTTGGCTCATTTTCAGCTCTGATCATAACCATTCATTACTGTGGCTTTTTTCTTTGCTTTTCTTGGCCGGTGTTGTAATACTGCTTTTAATACACTCTCGTTGACCTTCCCTCACGACTCAGTAGCGAACATCACGTCCGTCACGTAAGCGGCCACTTGCAGCACAGAAGCACAGCTTAGTTGTTTACGTTTTTTAAGCCTCAATTGACAATTTACACTGAATTTCTTTTGAATGATGTAGAGTCACGTAAAGCCTTATGTCACACTATGAAACACTCCGTGTCGTGCTGTTATAAGAAAATAATCAACGACAGTGTGGTGTGATGAAGCAGAGTTAGTGTTACCATCCTGAAATTGATTATTTTCCTATTACAGTGCATCTCTCTAATAACAGCAAATGTTTAATACCTTTTATATCACAGCACTTTGGCAACAGTTACATGGATTTTTAGATTATTAAAGATTATTTAGATTATTAAATATAGTTATATTTCATACAAAGGGTATGCATTCAGTATAAATGTAATCTTTTCACCACATTGATGTCAAATTCTAGATTCTGATTGTTCACTAATTGTTGATTAAATTTCTATAACTGAAGCTCTGACAGTAGCACAACTGCAAATTCGTATTAATGCATTACTGTTTCCATAGTAATTTTTATTTCTCATTAAACATATAGTGTGGGGTGTGGTGTGAATACAACAATATAGTGTTATACTGTATATTTATCACACCATGAATTTATCTCACCACTCCAACCTTAGTGCGTGTAGCTTCTTTCCCCTGTGTGTCAGCTTGTGCTCTGTCTGCCTTCTTCTCCTTCATTACAGCCAGCGGAGGAATGTCTCTGCTTCCCCATCACTCACATCACATCTTCAAAAGCATTGATCTCTCTCTCTCTGTGTCAGTCTTGTGAGTAATGCTGCTCTCTGACACTCTCTCTCTCACACTGACCTGAAGTGTGTTTAGTGTTTCTGCTCCCCTGTCAGGTTTTATATGTGTCCATTGATTTAAAATGCTGGCAGAGTAAAATCGGTATTATTTTTCTCTAACTGCTAATTAGCCAATTATCTAGCAGGCTGCATTAGTGTAAAATGATGACATACCCTTGTTCACAGAATTTGGTGTTTATTAAAGTTGTAAATCAGTACCAATGACTTGGCGAGCTTCTACAAGTTTCCTTAATGTATCATAGGCAAGGGAACATAAAACCCTGGACAATAGGGGTCTGGAATAATAGAGCCATTTTAACACAAAGCCCTGAGAATAAAGGACAAAAGGTATCTAAGAATATAGACCTCTGGGAACACAGGACCACAGCCGTATACGAATATGGCAAAATAGGGACCTAAATAGTGAATATAACACCTTAATGTTATAAGACTCTGGGTAGGGTATATATTTATAGGACCCTTGTATATACAGGGCACTAAGAATGTAGAGACATGGCTACATAAGGCTCCGGGGACATCTGTATCCAAGAACATTAGGCCCTGGGAAAACAGCACTCTGGAAATATAGGACCACAGCTGTAGCGCCACAGCATAGGGTTCTGGGAAAACTGGGACATTTGTATATACAGCTGAGAGCCTAATTCAGGCCCCTGGGAGCATATGGCCATGAACCATAGGACTACAAAGGGACCAGAGAATAAAAGTGGTCTGAGACAACAAGGCCCTGTAAACCTAGGCCTCTGGGAACATAAAGCCATTGCTAGACAGAATCATATGGGGCTATATAGTTCTATATAGGCCTCTGGAATAAATGACCTTGGGGCATAGGATTAAGTCAGGCTCTAGGAAAATAGAACCATTTGAACATAAGGTTGTGAGAATGTAGTGCCATGGTGACATAGAGCTCTAGAAACATAGGGCTCTAAGAATATAGGTCCTTGGTAGTATAAAGCCCTGAGAATACAGAACCATAGTTGTATTGAGTTCCGGGTATGTCAGACCCTTTGAACATAGAGCACTGAGAATGCCCAGGCATGAATACATAGCGTCTATATATGAACATATGGCTGTTGGTATATAGCATCCTTTGAACACATGGCTCTGGGTATATAGTGTCCTTTGAACATAGGGCTCTGGGTATATAGTGTCCTTTGACAACAGGGCTCTGGGTATATAGTGTCCTTTGACAACAGGGCTCTGGGTTTATAGTGTCCTTTGACAACAGGGCTCTGGGTATATAGTGTCCTTTGACAACAGGGCTCTGGGTATATTGTGTCCTTTGACAACAGGGCTCTGGGTATATAGTGTCCTTTGAACATAGGGTTCTGGGTATATTGTAAAACTATAATTATATATCTAGCTTGGGGTTATTATGCAAGTAAAAGCAGCATGAGGTTTATTGAGGGTAATCACTGGCATGCTCATAGCGTAGGTCAAGGAACAGGCAGACAACAGTAAATAGGGATAATCTATATTCAGAACATGTAAACAGGAAATAAGCCTTAGAATATAATGAGACAAATAGCATGATAAGACCTTGTGATAAGACAAAGAGACGGGAAAGTATAAATGGACAAACTAATTATATGCTTAACACATGGATGCAATCAGGTAACAAACAAATGACAGGACGGAGCCGAGACAGGGCAGGAAAAAAAAACACCTGCACATGGTCATAACAAACATAAACACATGCAGTGGACTGAAAGCACAACAAACAAGAGCAGCACTCATGCCATGCTGGACACATGCCATGCACTTGAGATGGCTAACTCATGACAGTATAGTGCTGAGAGTATAACACATGGCCCTGGAATTACAGGCCTCTGGGACTATACAGTCCTGGAAATAAAGATATCAGGGAACAGGGAACAGATTGCTTAAGACACACCCAGTGTGTAAATTAAGGTCATGGGGCTTTGGGTGTGGTTTAAAGATGAGATGAGGAAGTTTACCCTAAGTGTAGAAAGCACTAGTAAAACTCCAACAGCAATCTGATCCATCTTTCCTTTCTTTCCCTCGTCCTTTTCATCTTTTTTCTTCCTCCTCGAGGCTTGGTAGGAGAAAATCGCCACTTGCATGCAAATCAGCCCTTTTCTTTTGTCCCCACATCACAAAAAGTCCTCGAATTCATTGAGGTCGCTGATGGTTTAATCGAAATCTCTCTCATTCACAAGAGCAGGATTAAATCGAGCCCTTTTGGAGACTTCTAAAAAAGATATTAGCCTGAATTATATTCAGATACAAATTCCGCACAAATCGTTTGAAGCCTCAGCCAGGCGGTACATAAGTTAAGAGACTCTTGCTAGTTAATTAAAGTAGTGAGAGACTTTTTTAAATAAAAGGTATCAAGTACCTTGTGTCCTTCATGCACGCATTTAACACATCACTTTCCCTCATGATGAAATAATGAGCCCCAGTCTGACCTGTCCAGTGGCCTCTGTTCTGCTTCTCACATGGAGTGGGGTAACATTCACAAGGTCACCGGGTCAAGATGCATAATTGAGCTTGGACGTGATGTGCATAAGCACATAGACATGAGAGACAGTCTGTGCTTTCCCAACTCAATTTCTGTTCACCATGCCATCATTTTACTGATTCTGAGATCTGAACTTTGAGTATTAAGTCCAGCCACTGTCTGACAGTTTGATGTAACAGTATGTCATGCTGAAATTTATGTTTTAGATGTAAATACACTTAAAATCACTATGAAATATAGAAATATGCTGGTATTCATTAATTAGTAATAATATCCCTTTACAAGCCATTTAAAAAAGGGTTTTGCATCAGAGGAGATCATCTTAATCTGAGATCTCTAAGACTGAATTTGTAGCAGATGAGAGCTAGGTAAGCTCATCCTTCAAATCTTGGTCTTCTTGGATTTTCTGAGCGCATCAAATCACATCAAATGAGAACAAGAAATATGCAAATAGTAAATGAACGGCACGTTGAAATCTCCTACATCCAGTGTACACATGATGATTTCATGACCTCAGTTTACTATCTTGCACCTTCAAGTCGTGTGCACGAGTACTCTTACAACATGATATAAAAAATATTAAATGTAAATAATAGGATGTGCTGGATCAAGTGCTATTTTATAAGCTGCTTCTGATGAGATGATAAGAATGGAAGCCATATCGTTAAATTAAACCAGATTTGCTGCAATCACAGAGTGAAATATTTACATTTGCCTTTTGTGTGCTGAATAAAATATGTGTACATTTGTTGTATAAAAACTTAAACAAGGACGGAAAACAGCAGGATTTTAAGTGTGTTTGAAACTGAACATTTACATCAATGAATTATTTTAATTTAGTTAGTGTCAAAAGGACAAAAATAATCCACATAACACAGAAGAAGAAGGACACTTTTGTTAAAGATTAAAACTGTTGAAGTACTCACATTTCCAAACCACTGACACGCCACAGAAGCGCTGGAAAACACCAAACTCTATTAAGAGACCGAAAGTGAGAGTGAGAAAGAGGGGACTAGACCAGATATTTGGATCAGTTAGACCATCAGATCCACCTTTGCTTCAGTTTTAACCTCTTCTGTTAAGCAGGTGTAGGAGAAAAGTCAGGACAGAGTGATGAACAGGAAAAAACAGGAAAGTCTGAAATGAAAGAGATATAACCTGCAGTGTAAGATTTAGAGAAACAATATGTAGGAGGTTCTACATTAGATTTATGATCAGTTATACAGATGGAGTAAAGATCAGTGTAACTCTGGTGATGAGGAGAATGTTTGCTTCACTATAACTTTGGAGGCAGAAAATGAAGAGAATTTTTCACAAAGGTCCACTATGTAGACCAGTAGAAATGGAGTATATATTCCATAATAAACTTGATGAAATTCATAAGTATGTCCTTAGTGTATAATTAGCTGTAACTCTGAATCGTTAAGTTTAGAACGAGTCCTTTATATCTACACAGGGAGCGGGTCCACCTCTACGGAGACGCCATGTTGCACCGCTACAGTAACCCAGAACGGACAAACCTCTAGAGAGCGCCTTCCGCGTTTCAGGTTTTTACAAGCGGCAGCGTGAATTCGGAAGGAAGCACCGGAAGGACGACAAAGAAGAAGAAAGGAAGACGAGGAAGAAGAAAGAAGAGGAATCAGTGTTTGCTGGAACTGGAGAACAAGTTTCAGATGCCAAATTGTGAAAAATGGAGGATCATACTCATTATTTAGCACGTAAAAAGCAAGAGACCACTGTACACTCTAATACACACTTGGAAAGAGAGGGGTAAGAGAAGGGGGTTCAGGGGGCTGAATTCTACATAGTGGACCTTTAAAGGAATTTTTTACAGAAGCCCAAGTTGTTTCTAGCTAGCTATGGTTTCTTCTGAGAAACCTTAAAGCAGTATCATGCTCAAAAATATTTTCAGTGTGAGGTAAAAAAAAAATAGAGAAATAAAGAAACAGGAAGTAGTAAAAAATAGCAAAAAATGCGAATAAGAATAAAAGTACAATAACTAATGGGAAGTGACAGAAAGAAGAAAATAATAGCTGTATGAAATAAAATAAACCTGCACATTCAAGCAATTATCCAATCATGTGGTAGCACTACGGACCCCAGCGTTTACACAAAATGGTGAAATAACAAACAAATAAACAAACAAAAAACATACAGAGACGATCAGTTCTGCAGGCAGAAATGTCTTGTTGATGAGAGAGTTCAGAGGAGAATGGCCAGACTGGTTCAAGCTGATGGGAAGACTGTGGTGATGTACACTACCAGTCAGTTTGGACACGCCTTCTCTTTTTTTTACATTGTAAAACAATACTGAATACTTCAAACTATGAAGCAGCAGATATACTGAATTATGTAGTAAACAAAAAAGTGTAAAAAAAAAAAAAAAAAAAAAAAAACCAAACAAAATATATTTCATATTTTAGATTCTTCAAAATCGCCCCATTGAGCGTGATGATATTGTGGGCATTATCTTACCCAGCTGCATGAAGTCGTCACCTGGAATGCTTTTCAGTG
>JAQQZX010000006.1:20766527-20777269 GCA_030068355.1 Notoglanidium maculatum | reverse complement strand
GTGTGTGTGTGTGTGTGTGTGTGTGTGTGTGTGTGTGTGTGTGTGTGTGTGTGTGTGTGTGTGTGTGTGTGTGGATATAATTCAGACAATATTGTTTTGATCAGAAACCTGCTATTGAATTGCACTCATCCTCTATATGACTGACTCACGACTTCACGCACACGCACGCACGCACACACACACACACACACACACACACAGAGCTGTGGGTAACCATGACAACCTCCTCTCATGTTCTTTAAGAAAAAACAGATTTGATGTTGATGAAGAAGGACAGAGAGAAAGATGATAAGCTCCTGCATCTAGATGAGCTGTGTCAGGACTTTATGTAAGGAATAAATCACTTTGGGGCATGCTGTTCGAAGCATGAAGCGGATTCGCAGTCTCCACCACCATGTTGGTTATTTTCCTATAACAGCAGGTCCCAACAATGTGTAATTGTGGTCTAAAGGGGGATGTGTGAGACACATGGCAGGTTTACCTAGTAATGATTGTTTGTTAATTGTCAATCTTTCAATCATTTCATCTTTTTGCATGTTTTATTCATGGTACTGTGTTTGAACAGGGGGCCACCATTAAAAAAGATGAAAAATCCGGATCCATCACCATCGCTCGCATCATGAAGGGAGGAGCAGCAGACAGGAGTGGTGAGTTATACCTGCTCATACTGACTCCATCAATCACTTATATTTCACTGTAGGGCAAATGTTAGATAATCAGACTCTGTACAACAGAACCGGGGTATTTACTGCCTGGCTCTACATTTACAGCAGTCTGTTTTTGTTGAGTCTCCATCTCCTCCCAGTCTCCTTCATGCAGTCACAGTAGTCCAGTCTATTTTGTCCAGTCTCCTTGTTCCATATGTCTTCGCCGGTCACCTTGGTCCACGCTCCCCCATACTGTCTCCTCAGTCATGTCTCCTTGGTTCATCTTCCTCTGCCCAGTCTCCTTGTCTAGTCACCTTAACCCTGTTGCCCATTGTTGAGTTGCCTTTGTCTAACCTGTTGTTTGTTTGTTTTTTACTCCCTCCGTTGTGAGTGCCATTTTTGCCAACTCCCCTTCTCCAAGTCGCCTTTTTCCAGGTTCAGTATCCTTTTTGTCCAGTCTCCCTCACCCAGTCACTTTTTGTCCATTCTTACAAACCTTTCTTCAGTCGTCTTTGCATTTGTCCAGTCTCCGTTCCCCCGGTCTCCTCCACCCGAGGTTCTCAGTGGTAGCGACGTGATTAAGACGTTGAACTATTGATCAGAAGGTCTGTCAAGCTGTCACTGCTGGGCCTTGAGCAAGGCCCTTAACCCTCAAATGCTCAGTTGTATAAAAGAGATGAACGTCACTCTGGATAAGCGCGTCTGCTAAACGCAGTAAATTTAAATTGTAAATTTGACATGGTTTACTGCCACGACTGGACTGTCTTCAGCAGGCTACTTCCACCAGGTCTCCTTCACCAGGTCTTGTCTGCTGAGTCCCCTCAGCCCGGGCTCCCTCCCCTGCCCGGGCTCCTTCTCCCGGGCTCCTTCCCAGGACCCGAGGTCCTCTGCCAGGTCCAGCTCCTTCACCTGATCGTCTTTGATCGCCTGCCTTCACTGAGGCTCCTTTGCCTAGTCTCCTTCACCCTATCGACTTGGACAAATAGTCTTTGTTCAGTTGCCTCTGGATAAATTATCATTTCATAAAAAAAGGTTGCTGATGAACATTTCTTACATTTTATAACCAATTCAACACTGGAGTGCTGCTTCCCCCCTGGAAGAGCGACTTGTCTTACAGCATCCATCCTTAGTACAGTAAGAGTATTCATGGAAAAGAAGTGCTGATAAGAATTCACAAGTAGAAAAGACATCATCGTCCTGATCTTGCCATATGTTAGAAAAAGCTGAATATTAGATCAGAGGAAGTGAACTAAATTCTTAAATGTTAGCATTTAACTGATTATGTTCTGTATAATGTATTCAAATATTCTCTCTGCTTTGTATTATTTAAAAACCCTTTTCACCCGCTTTGCTTCTCATCTGCAGGGCTGATCCACATTGGAGATGAGCTGAAGGAGGTCAATGGCATCCCGGTGGAGGGCAAGAAGCCAGAGGACATCATTCAGATTCTGGTGTGTGAGAAAGTGTGTGTCTGGTGTTACTTGCATGGTTGCTGTGTGTTTTGTATAAAGGGAGAGAGATCTGTGAGCTGAATTGATTATGGTATTTTGACATGATGATTATTGAGAATGTGTTTTGGGTTGATCTGCAGTCCCAGTCCGAGGGTGCCATTACATTTAAAGTGGTACCGGGTCCAGAGACCGAGGGTCCAGCCAGTGAGCCTAAGGTATCATCAGCACCCCAATGAACACACCTGCATTCACACGGTCACTTCTTGTGAGTGTGTTTTGTGTTTATATGCACAGTGGTAATCTCTCTGTCTGTGTGTGTCTGTCTCTCTCTCTCTCTCTCTCTCTCTCTCTCTCTCTCTCTCTCTCTCTCTCTCTCTCTCTCTCTCTCTCTCTCGCTCTCGCTAGATGTACGTAAGGGCCCTTTTTGATTACGACCCGGAAGAGGACAAGGCAATTCCCTGTCCAGAGGCAGGTATGTCCTTCAAGAAGGGTGATGTGCTCAGGATCATGTCTCAGGAGGACGCGACATGGTGGCAGGCTAAAATTGAGGGCGGAGCCAACCCTCGCGCCGGACTCATCCCCTCCAAACACTTCCAGGAGAGGTGATTGTGCATCTGTCCATCCATGACCCCTCCCTCTCTCTTGGTCTTTCTCTGTGTTTCGCTCCCTACTCAGTGCAGTGTCCCAAACCACGCCATGTAGTGCACTTTGGAGTATGTAGGGAATAAATATGGCCCTCTTTCAGGCAGAGGGTCCGTCCCTTTCTTTCACATTCTTTATTTCAGAAATCATTTGCTTTTTGTTCGTTCTCTTTGTTCCCTCTTCATTTGCGTTTTTTCCCATTTTACTTCTGTTACTTCCCTTTTATGACTTTTTCCTAGTTTCCCTTCTTTTTCACCTTTCCCCTTCATCCTTTTTTTCTTTCTTTTTCTTTCTTGTTTCTATAATCCCTTGTTTCGTATTTCTTCAATTTCTTCCTTACCATACTTTTTTTCCCTTTCTTTCTTTTCCTTTCTTTATTTACATCCCATAACTTTTCCTTTCTGTTTTTCTATTTTAGTTTTTTTTTGCTCCTCTTTCCTTTTTTCATTGCTTTCCTTTTTGCTTCTTCTCCTTGCTTTCTTGTCGTTCCTCACGTCAGTCCTATTCTTGTTAGAATGAAAAATAATGTATTAAATACTATTATATAAACAATTGTAAAACACGTGTAAAAGATTAAAATAAAGCAGTGTTTCCACGCACACGCACACACCCCTTTCTCCCCCTCACCGATATGTTTATTACTTTATTCTGTGACCGGTGAGAGAACACGTGACCTCCATCACTAGATAGGTGAAGTGTTTATATTTTGTACCTGAACGGTCTCTCTCGCCCACTCTCTTTCTCTCTCTCCCTCGTTTCTGTTTCTTATGTGACGGCTCATCCTCTCTGCCAAAATACTCTGGATTTCCGTGGCTGTCTGGCCCGGGATGAGTAATGAAAGAAAATGATAGCACTGGTTTGATCCACTTTGGATGCTCTGTGCATGGAAAATCACACATCAGTACAAAGTGGACTTCTAATGTGTGTGTGTTTTTTTTTTTTTTTTGTTTTTTGTTTTGTGTGTGTGTCTTGTTTGAAAGCTGAGCAGCTACATAGCGACTGTAGCCACTACAAATTTCCTGATTTTTAATACAGTATAAGTGCTTATTTTCCTTAAGGTTGTCATGGGTGTTTAAGCATGTGTAATATGTAAGGAATAAAACACCGTGTCATTCTGTTATAGGAAAATAATCAACGGCAGGGTGGTGTGATGACTGTTATCAGCGCAAAGTTGATCATTTTCCTATAACAGCATGTCCTGTAGTGGTTTAATCCTGTTACACTACAGCAGATATGGCAGGTTTATGAGTTACAGCTTTACGTCTGACTGTTACAAAGCGCTGACACTGGAGACACTTCCAGAAGACAGCACCATGTCTAAGATTACACTCATTGTTCTCTGTTAAACAGCAGTCTCTCTCTCTCTCTCTCTCTCTCGCTCGTCTGTTAGGAGGTTTGCTCTCCGACAGCCGGTGTCTCACACCCAGTCCCAGAAAGTCTCCCGGAAACCATGTAAGTGTACAATCACTCACACACACACACACACACACGCACAAACTCCGCAATGGAGTGCTAGTGTGAAATAAAATCCACTTCTTATTAGTGGTTAACGGTTAAACTTTCAGAAGTTGTGTTGCCGAGTTCTCGTGCGTTCGTGACATTTGATGTAACTTCCTGTATTTGAGTTGAATTTCCTTGTGTAAAACATTAATCCTGATCATTTAGCTCTGGTTTTAAGATGGTAAAAGATCGAGCTTGGTAGGGAAAGTCTAGATGTTGAGATGTTTTCCTGCACACATGGACACCTGTGTTTGTTTATTAGTCTCGTGTTTCTCCTGACGAACACATGGCAGCACTTAGCGTTCGCCCTGACACACACGCACTTTCTACATGCTTCTGTCACGCATCCAGACACGCACGCTCCCGAAGCTGGCCTGCGCTTGGCCCGCGTTCCATACCTCCACCTTCAAGGTTTTTTTCCCTTGATTCTTCCATCTCTCGCGCCAGACGACAGCCATGAGAAACAGCTGACACGGCTGCCATGGAGGCGTTAGGATTGATGAGTTTTCCAGGACCACCCCCGAGGTGCGATCGAGAGCGCTGTCGTATTCGGCTTGTCATGAGTTCCTTTGAAAACCGCACGCGCACCCCTAATACCGTTTTACTTTTTATACGAGTTGACTTACAAGTGAGGCAGGACGCGATCCAAGCATCCGAGCCGAGCGGCTGAAGGCTAACGCGCCACTGCAGAAATGTGCATTTCTGCTAGACAAGCTGTCAATCAAACAAGCCTCGCCTACTTTTCTTTTTTTTTTTGGAGACGACATCATGGTCCATGACTGACATTTAAAATCAACACTTAAGAGTAACAGGAAATGAATTTTGCCTTATTCATTTGGATTCCTGACTGTGGTTGGTTGGAAATAATGTGGTTGTTTTTTAAGGAGACCTTTGTTTAATATTTACGGAAGTAGTCTACAGGATCGGAGGTAAAGCTTATGAAAAACGTCCAGTTTTCCAGTGATTTGACCTTCAGGTTTGAAAATTCAGCAGTTCTGTGGTTTATATATGAAACTATCAGGTAAACAGTAGCAGCTCTGTACCATTAACTTCATTTCCTCTTGATGCCTGAATGTGGTGATGGATATTGATCACACTTTCATGCCCTTTTTTTATGCTGACCCTGTTTGCGTTCTTCTCTCACTTACGCTTCAGGTTTGGTCATTTTTCTTCTCTTTCTCTCTCCGCCTTCTCCTCTTTATCTCTGCTTCTGAGTGCCAGAGAAGCTGTTTTCACTTTAAACTGTCATCTCTCTGCACGGGACGTCCGCAGCCTCACGTGTGAAACACGACGGTCGTTAAAGCGCCTGGGCTTCGAGTTCCACTCTCTCGCTGACACGCTGGTGTAAATGGTAGGACGGGAAACGGTTAGCGTTAGCGCTCGTTATCGCCGTTTATCTAGTCCTGTGATTCTGTGTGACAGTTGTTTTGACTGAGCTGTCCCGGTTCTGTGTGTGTGTGTGTGTGTGTGTGTGTGTGTGTGTGTGTGTCTGTAAGGAGAGCTGTGGGTTACATGTAGCGTTTTGATTTGAGCTTATTTTGTGGAATTGGGAACACATGACTGCGAGGAAGTGTTTAAAGTGGCTCCAAATGTTCCCCTGTCATTGAAACGATTCAGCCAGACACACACACACACACACACACACACACACACACACACACACACACGCACATTGTACTTCCACCTTTCCTCTCATCTTGCCTGTTTTATTGCGTATAGTGTACAGAATGTACTAACTGTGACTGCGAATGAGAATTACCCGAACACTGCGTTTAGACTGAATTAGTATTTACTTACTATTTTCATTTTTATGGAGTCTTCCTATCGGCCATAAGAGTTACCATAACAACCATGATTTGGTTAATTATTACCTTTAACTAAATTAGCTAGCAGGCTTATAACGCAGCTTCTGTTGCTAAAACTTTCCAGCTACCATGGCAACCTTTAATCTCTGATGCGATCGATCCTAAATTCGAAAACTCGTGCGTAACCCCGCCCCCAAATCAAAGCACCGATCTGTGTTGCCGGAATTAATATTGAAGGATAGTTTATCGTGTAACTGGTTTTCCAGTCAGAGGAGTGTAATTGTAATTCACACGGTGGCCATTTTTCCTCTGATGAACGTGATGAACGCCACGTAACGTTACTGATTTAATCAGAACAATTGAGCTCGGGTGAAAATGCAGCCAAATAGTTAGCGCTACGTTGCAGGCTTGGTTACATCCACAGCACGGTACTTCCAGGATTAAATAAATGTGTCCAAGATGCGTGGTGATATTTCCAAATAAATTTGACACCTGTCCTGTCGTATCACGCAGCACTACCATGCAGTAACATTAATGCTAGCTAGGAAGAGGCTGAATGCTAATGTTGGCTGTTAGCTTCGGGAGTTAATGGGATACGAAATATGTCGTTTTACCTTGAAATATGATCCGACGTCCGTCTGGATTTTCCCTGTCCACTGTCTACTCGGCTCCTGATGAGTCAGGAGGCCCCTGAAGTTTTCCCCACGTTTATACGCCTTACAACCTGGAACACAGCAGAAGGACACTATGCTTTAATTTGCGCTTCCCATCCCGAGCATATCGTCAGAGGGAAAAATGGCCGCCGTGTGAATACGGCCAATGCGGTGTAACGTAAACCCGTAGTGGGCGTGGCCTAAACCGTGGCCTGTTTCTTTTCTTCTGGAAAAATCCCGTAGTGGAAAAATCAGCCGTGTGTGAACTCCACGTCACTCCAGTTCATAACGCATCTGAACTAGAGAGAAGCGCTGGACTGTTTGTTATTCAGCCTGCCATGTTTTATTAGCCATTAGTTTTGCTCCCCAAAATATCAATAAGCCAGTAGCCTAATTTAAACCACTTCGACCCTGACCAGGCGGTTACTAATGATGAGTTAATAACTCTGTAAATGTGACGCAGTGTGCAGGTCTTTGTTTGGCCTGCGAGCTTCCTATCGGACTTCCAGCAAGCTTTCTATAAAACAACCCAGCGGTCTTCCTCTTATTTGTCAGTATTAGTATCAGTATTTGTTTAGAACACATTATCTGCTCATAATAATAGGTCTGAGTTCGGTTTCACGCTTGTGCATACGGCTCAGCTGTCGAATCTCGGCTCTTGGAGAGTTTGTGTCCAACAGTAAAAGCGCGATTGTGACTTTTGCACCCCGGCTCAGGGATTAATTCCACGTCATGGCTGTAGCTCAGTGAGTGTGATTGTGTTGTAAAAGTGCTGTTATTCAGTGATTGTTCATCATTGCGTTGTGAGTCATACACCAGAGAAAGGTGTTGGACGTAAATGCCCGCTCCTTCACTCTCGCTCTTTATTACAGCCTATAAACTAAATATTAAGCTCATTGTGTCATGTCTGTGATGTGTCCATGAGCGTTTTATGGTCTTGCCTGCGTGGCTCCAATCTGCTAAACCGCCTGCAGTTGTATTTTTGGTGTATTCATAGAAGAATAGCCTTTGTCTTCCACAGAATTTGCTCGCGTAATTATTGTGATTGCCCAGTTAAAAATAATCAGAGCTGTATTAGATTCGGTATGTGATTCGGCTCACGCGGTCTGATACTTAATATAAGTTACGTTTCTTGTCTAACGAACTTGAAGAGAGAGGAAAAAGTTGGGCTGGTGAGGGAACGCTCGATGTAGATGTGGGAACAGGAGCTAAATTTATTCCACAATGTTAAACGTAACTACAAAGTGGATGATGAGTGGTATTTTGTATTAAATGAAAAGTGCAATCGTTGGAAACTCGATGTCCGGTAAGAGGAATGAAGCACCGAGATAATCGTCAACTTTGGTGTGGTAACAGTAACTCCGTCACACCACCATCACTAGCTTTGGGAAACGAAACTCTGTTCCAAAATGGAACCGAATCCAAAATGCCAAGTACCGGGTACCTGTAAAAAATAATTTTGCTTCTGCTTCTCGGTTCAGTGTTTATCCAAAATGACACTGGCAAACAAATAAAGGCTACACATCGGCAAGCTATACAAAAATATATGGCTCATATAAACAGTGTCTCTCCAAGGGGACTTCAGAACAGAAGTCCCTGTGGCTCTCTGGCCATAGCACCAATGGGATTTCAAAATAAAAGTTCTTGTGGCAGTCAAGCCATACTTCCGAACGGGATTCCAAAGTGAAGGTATTTTTGAAAGTTTTTTTTATTTATTTAATACGACAATGTGTGTATGTGTATATGGCACCATTAAAGGTAGTCCCTTATTTTTTCCATAGCTGTATGTCAAAAGTTGTCTTGTTTCGTAAGTATTTGATTTGACCTCTTTTTTTTTTTTTGGTGTTGTTTTTAATAAGCAAAGCAGAATCTGAATCAAAATCACTACAATTCAAACAATACCCAACCCATCACTGATTATATTCCTTAGATATTATTATTATAAGTATGTGACGAAGGAACAGTCTTATTATTTTAATTGGTAGATTAGTATACATGTAAAGTAATACATAGTTAAGTGCAATTCTTTTTAAGAATAGCTAAATTTTGAGCCAAATAATGACTTATTTAGCTGTTATCGTGCAGACATTTTTCTTTTCTTTTTTTTTTGTTTTCAAATTTAATACTAATATAATAAAATACTAAAATATTAGCCCTTTCTCTCCCCTTCATCATTTTATTTATTTTATTGTTAAGTTATAATTTTAAACTTTCTTTGAATGCATTGTACATGAGCATTATTGTCACGCAGAAAATTTTCAACACATAAAAATGGTTTATGGTCAAACAAAATATTAATAATTTAAGATTCTCCGAGTTTTCTGTATGTGCGCTGCCATGAGGCTCGGCTCCGTCGCGTCCTGTCCTGACGATTCTCCGCTCGTCCTTCGCTCCTCTTGCGGCTTCGTTCTAAATCCAAACATTTTCATCAGGAGCTGATAAATGTTCCTTCAGTGACAGTAAAGATCTGTTTCGGATCTGGAGGCTCTGAGTGCGGTGCGCTGAACAGAAACGAGCGTATCAGTGTAATGAGAGAAGGCTGTTCTGAAGATACTCTGAAGAACAGGATGAGTGAAAGCCAAACAGGCAATTTTGCACTCATTTCTCATATTCTAGTCATAAACGAGTGTAGTTTACGGTTTTCCTGTGTGCTGCCAGCGTGCTTAGCCTAAATAGCTCTTTGTATAAGTTGGATATACGGCAGTTAAAGGGCTTGGGCGAGTTCCACGCCGATGTGGTGGCGGTCGGGCCGGCTCTTGTTGTGGTCGGCGCGGGCCGCCGGGACGCTTCACAGCCCCATCTCAGGCACTCGCTTCCTTCTGCTTTCCATCATTACCGTGTCACTCACGGAGCCTTTTCATCACAACACTTACTGCACACACAACGCTCACGTCATGCGCCCTTGAGCTTCAGGGCGTGCAAAGGACAGCCGTGTGCGTTTTTTCCCAATCTCGTCATTTGTGTTCAAACACCATTAGGTTTAATACTCCACTTTACTCTAAATTAATTTTGGTGCAGATTTGCAATTTTTTCCTTCACTCCTAAGAACGTTCCCATGAAAATGCCGACTTTTTCCCCACCTGTTCTGTATTTTAGTGCTGTCTGGGTCAGCTTCACAAACCAGATTTTTAGCAATTGCTAGTCAACCTGTTACATGTTTAATAAACCACATGCAATCTGATTGACGTAGCAAACGACCAATCACGCCCCTAGCCCATCAACAAAGACTGTCTTGTTCACTTCCCACACATTAATCTGGTTTATTATTATTTTTATTTTTGGTTTATTATTGTTTATTGAGTTATTGCTTGTTTGCTTTCCTGTCGCAGTACATCCCAAAAATTTACTCCTTTTATACCATACCAATTGCCCAACAGTTACAATGTTGTATTTATTAATAAATGACACGTCTTTTATCAATTTAAAGTTACATTTGTTGCAAAAGGTTTATGAACATTAAGGCCAATTTATACTTCTGCATCGAATCTCTGCCTCAGAATACCGTGTAGCCGCGTACCCTGCGCCGTACCCTAGGCTGTACCCTACTCTGTAGCCTGATGTGCACCTCTCCAAAACGAACAGCACGTTCGTGTTGCCTGTTTTATGCACAAGAAATAAATATTTAAAAGAAAAATACATTTTTATAAGAGAGAAATAAATCATTTTAGAACTGATGTCTATTTTTTCCACATCCCATATGCACATTAGTGTGTGTTTCTCATGCTATTTCTCTCACACACACACACACACACTGGTTTTATGATCATTGTGAAGACCTCCATTGAAATAATGGTTAATGCAGCTAATTAATGCACCTAACATAATGCACCTTATTTGTTTTTTTTTTCCTAGATTTGTTTAAAAAAAAAAAAAGCAATAACGCTGTGAGGACCGTCCCAAATTGTCCTCTCGAGGATAGCAAAATCTAACATTTGATCCTCAAAAGGATGCACACACACGCGCGCGCACACACACACACACACACACACACACACACACAGGCATGTGATTCCATAAAAATGGAAGTACAGCTCCAATTGAAAT
>JAQQZX010000006.1:20749300-20764203 GCA_030068355.1 Notoglanidium maculatum | reverse complement strand
CCATCTCTCTGAACTTTTGCTCGGGTCTCTCGCCACAGTTTGCACCTGTGTGTGTGTGTGTGTGTGTGTGTGTGTGTATCCAGACTGAGGTGGGAGTTGTGCGTACATGACGGACGGAAATGTTCACTCCTCCACATACTCTGGCTTCATTCATCATGTATAGAGCATTGAACAGGGTCCTGTCCTGTCCATAAAGGGCTGGTGTGGCTGCAGGCTTTCATTCCCAGGTAAGGCCAAGATGATCTGATTAAACAGGCGGAGTCAGGTGTGGCTTCTGATTGGGTCGAACCGTGGCTGGTCATCTGCTATGAACCGACATTTAAAGGTGCAGTCAACAATTCTGGCAAAAGAACTCAACAGCCTAACAAATACTCACCTTCCCTTCAGTACTCCTTTAGAAGCTCCGCCCCCCAAATACATGGACTCGCAATGCCAAGGCAGTGACACGAGAATCTCCACTTTGAATCCCGATTGTTAGTCATCCATGGCCGGGACCTCAAAAGAGCAAAATTGGCCTGTGCTCTCAAGGGTGAAGGGTGGCATACTCTCCCTCACAGGTCAGTACAGCAGCACTTTGCCAATCATGGCCGTCTGTGCACTCATGCGTGCGGAGGTTGGCGGATAGCACTTTCCCCCCAGAGAGCAGTGGTTTGAAAAGATTCTGTGAGCCCCGTGTGCCTCAGAGGAATCATGTGATGGGTATCAACCCTCCCTGGTTGGTAGTTGTCATGCGATAGGGAACATCTCTGGTGGGTTGGAATTGGCCGTGAAAAAATCATCGAGACAATCGGGGGAAAATCCCAAAACAGCAAAGAAAGGAATAGCCAAGAAAGAGGGCAAGATTGAGCTTATCCATATCTGAAAAGGAGATTATAGGGAACGCCTGCCACTGGTCTATTTTTTAACCCATTTATACCAATCTCGGCCTCCCTGCCTACAATGCAAAATTCAAATGGAATCCACTTTGATTAACCAGATTGGTATCAAAATGGTCCATAGCCTTGATAATGGTTATGGTTATCAAATGATCATCAAACCTCAGCGATAGAGCAACCAAAGATGATCACTTAAGCACATTTAAACTATGTGCATGATCTAACTTGATAATTTCCTACTTTATTTGTCTAGGTTCATTTTCCAGCACTTTTTGGCATCCTTGAGAAAAACGATTGATGCGATTGCTGATTTGTGGGTGGAGCTTGATTTCTGTTTTGTGCCGCAACCCAGTCGACCTGTGCACAAACTGAGAATGAGCCAAGCTGAGGCTCGCTGTGAGCTACAATTTATAGTTCATTAGTCCTGAATTGAACCACTCTAGATGTGATTTGTGAAAGTGGGATCAGTTTGCTCAACATTAGTAGGAATGAATGAAGGCCATTTGGTCATTGGCCATTGGTTGACGCATGGCCAAGTCAGAGTACAATGCATCAAAAGCTCAGACTTGCATTCCAGCATGACTTGGACCATGTCTGTTATTAGTTTTCATAAAAAAATAAAAAGTCACCAAAAAGACTTAAATCACCAAGCTAAAAATTAGCTGCGTCCCAAATGGTGTACTTTACACCAGGGTTTCTTAACCAGGGATTAATTTTACATGTCCTAATAATAATAATAATAATATTAATTCAAAAATAGTAGAAATGTTAATATACTGTATATTGGCAACATTAAAGTACATATTTTTCATTTTATTGCAAAAGTTTTATTTTATGTAAACCTAGTTAAAGTTGCGATTTACTGCACTCGAGTACATAGTATCTGATTTTTGTAAGGTAGTTACATCTCAAGTTGATCATTACTGACTGCTTTTCATTTGCAGCCTTGATGAGCCTGCATTCTTGCTGTTTTCCAGCAAAATTTAAGCCATAACGCCACCTAGTGGCTCCGCCCCTTTGGCTACGTGGAGTATGTAGCGAACTGTGTAAAAAAATAAATAAATAAAATAAAAAAATTAAAATTGTGTAACATTTCGCATTTTCAGTTGTTTTTAAAGCATCATCCATGTACAGTAATTTAACACACTACTCGCACTAAAATATGTATAGTGCACATTCAGCATGCGGCTGTAGCCTTATTATTAAGAAGATAAATTGTGAAAACCTGCATATCAGCACAACACCACAACAGGATACCGCCTAGGCAGCCGTGACTGAAAGGTAGGACTGGTCTCTTGCTCTCCTGAGGCCCTTTTGTTTCTCCTCTCTGTTAAATGTAAAATATTTTTAACAGACAATCCTTAAAGGGACTTTTGATTTAACATCTAGGTCTTGTTGAAATTGGATCTCCTGTATTGGCGATCCAGAGAGAACAAGATGTCACCCCCCCCCCCTCTCTGTAGCCAACTCTTGACATCCTACGCTATTCCTTCTTTACTCCTCGTCTGGATCTAACAGATCAGGATTAGCATTCCATGTGATCCATCATCATGAATGTGCCCCAGGAAGCTGAGAAGAAATACTACACCGCACCGTCGGAGCAAGACGCCTCTCAGAAGAACCTCAGCTAAAGTGAAGCTAAAGTCATTCCGCAGCACCTTGTCTCTAAACATCCGGCTGCAACACGGACTCGGCAGCAGACTCTGACCGAGAGAGGCGGAAAACAAAAGCAGATGAAAACAGTCGGGGAGGAGAAGCGAAGGCTGGAAAAGCCATCAACCCCCAGACTCCAATTAAGGATGGAGTTATGGAAAAATTTAGCCTGCTATTTTTTTTACACTGACATAAAAATGCTCAATTTGAGAACTTATCTCCTTTGCACACAGGAGTTCTTTACGCAGGTAGAGAGGAACCAAGGCTGCCGCGTCTCCTGAGAAATAATAAATTATGGGTCTTTTTAGAGGCAGCTTACATAAGCAGACTGAAGATTTTCTCCAAAAGACCGTTCTTTCTTGAGCATAGAATAAAGCACGTAGAGGGTGTGCTGTTACAGGAACATGATCAACACTGGAGTGGCATCAGGAAGTGTTTTATTCCTCTTGCACTTTGCCGGCAATTAGTTTGTTCTTTATTAGCGAATCGCGCATTATTTTTTTATAGTTCCTTTTAACGATGTACACAGTAGAAGTTATCACTTTCATTATAGCAGCTATCAACAGTTAATCACCTTACTTGACCCTTCAGTTTGTCTTTCAGGGAAATATTTATGAATAACTAAAATAGTAGAAGCCCTTTATAAAGCAGCGAACCCATGACTACATGAACATTTTGCAGTAAATAAGTAAAAGCAATGTACATTCACGCCATTTGGCAGGTGCCTTTACCCAGAGCAACTTACAGAACTAAAAGGTATTTCGAGAATGATGGCACTGGGATTTGAGCTCTCAACCTTCTGATCAATTGTCCAATTCCTGAACCACCGAGCTACCACTGCCTGGTAGGTGTTCTTGTGTAATTGCTTGTGGGTTGTAGATTGTTTGGCTTTGTACTAGTTAATTATATTAGCTACACACACTCAGGACCCAGTGATCTCTGCTACTTCGTATTGGTTCTACAACCCTTTTAATGAGTGGTCATATCTGACAGCATAAGATTAAATTGCTATAGGTATTCCTTTCAGTTTTACAAAACAGTAAAATTGAAACTAATTGCAGGTAAGAACTAAAGTTGTGAGCCGGGAACTGAAGAAATGCCATGACATTGACCATAGATTTGTTCAGAGGAATCATTTGAGCAAATCATTTGGCGCTTTACTGACTAATTTGCATATATCTGAGATCCCATGTCACTTGTTCACTCCTTCTGAACTCCGAAATCGCGACTGGCTCACACACAGCTAGCAAATGATGTTTGTCGCTTATATACAGTATGTCAAGTTTAAGTTGCTTCTAAACAAAATCCCAATGACGCCAACAATTTACCGCACTCGTTAATCAGATGCTGACGACCAGTGGAGTTTCTCCAGCTGTAGATCTTATTCTCATTCCGGTTAAAGCACAACCATGTATACATTTGGACAAGGACTTGCTTTTTTTAATCTTACTTAGAAATCTCACAGTAATTTGATGGACCGGAATACTTTATCCAGGTTACGGAGAAGATCGTGGGATTAAAGAAAAGAACCTGCCCTGCATAACCTGCTCTGGAAAATCATTAGCCGCCTCCTTTAAAAGGTATGGTAATCATTACTTTACATATCAAGTGGCTTGATTGAGCGGATTTGGGCTGGTATCCTGTCTGAAGCTTTCTATCAGCAGTGGGCAATGGAGGTCAGGTTATTGTAAAGAGAGACTGAGTATGTAGGTGTGATCACACATGGCCTTCTGATGGATTGAGCAGGTGGGTGATGAGGAAAATCGGAGTAGCAGTTTTGGCCTTCGTCCTCCTCTATGATCCCATTTGGCGCAGCTCAAAGCATAAACGTACTAATGATCCCAGCTGGCAGTCCAACAACTCTGTCTGTGTGTGTTTCCCCTGATGCATTAGCTAACATTCCTGCCTTGACATTCCTTTGTCTGACGAGCTCTGGGATAGGACAGAGGGGAAAAACAAATACCACTTCATGACACAAGCCGTCTCTTTCTCGGGATCGGGAGTAACTGAGCCTGTATCGCTTGGGCAGAAAAGCACTTTCCACATATGCACTTCAATGGAAAACGGCTTCTACAGTGTCGCTCCCCAGACGCCAATTCCTACACAGGACAGCTTGATTCAGAGTATTGTCCAATGCATATTTCAAATAGCTCTGCTAAATAGTTGTCGTTTTCCTTTAAAATACAAAAAATCAGCATCTGCGATTGTGATCCGACTTTTCTTTTCTTTCCTCGTCCTGCTGCAGGAAATTGGGCCGCTCATAAATGCAGAATATGAGAAGGGGTCACTGGGGTTGGGGGACACATAAAAGATTGTTATCCCTGAGGGAGATGGACACAATAATCCTGAATCCAGTTAACATGCACACTCCGGGATCAGAGGTTTCTGTTCGTGCACTAAATGGAGAGTTCCTCCGGAAACGGTTTGATGCTGGGGGTCTCCTTGACGCTCCTCCAGGGGCCTGTCCGCTATCCGTAACGTCTTCCACAGATGCCTGTAAATGAGGGGGTGAGAGATCCTGAATGACACATGCCTGAACATTTGGATTAACCATACACCTACATGTGTCTCTTTATATCCCAGTGCTGTTGAATTCTTGAATCTGATTGGTCAGGAGGTGTTGATTGAGCTCTGTCAGCTCTTCCTTGTTTTTACAGATACAAGCCATTCATAGTGCCCTATATAGCAGATGCTCCACATATCATTTATGGAAGGAGTCTCCAGTGTCAGAACTTTCAGAGGTGAAGCTGTAACTTTACGTTTTCTGACACTGGAATGTCTTCAGGAAAGAGGTTTTTTTTTTTTTTTTTTTTTTTTTTTTAATTCTGTAACATGACTGGTATTTTGGTCTCCTTTGCTCTGTGGAACAGAAAACGGTTCTACATTTCATCACACCAATCTGCCATTGTTTTGTTTTGTTTTTTCTATAACTGGACCACACAGTGTTTCATGCTTTACTTAACAAGCAGTCCTCCTTTAACCTTGTTGGGACATGGACAGGGTAAGCTGATGCCCCTACAAGGAAAAATTGCGCTTGCGAGAATAAAATTCAAACAATGCACAAAGTCACTCAAATGTGCCCAGGTTTTTTTCTTCACCTGGAAAATCTTGTAAGGCCTAAACAAGAGGAATACTTTTAAATCCATGTTCCTGTGTTACTTAGACAAATCGATACAACATGGGACAAGCAAGAAAATAAATTAGATCGTAGGGGTTTGTTTCCATGTTTCCATATGTTGGAAAAGAAATACGTGTCTGTTTTCTGATTATAATCAGACAGGTATGGTTTTACTTGGTCCCAAAAAGCACTTAGTGTTACTCAGTGGCATGTGTGCATTTCTCTTAGTATTCCCGTCCTTACGTCCTTTTGTCTAAAGAGATGTTATAAAGGACGTGACAATTTGACCCGACCATTTTAACGAGGCTGCACTTATCTTTGATTAACTCATCTTTGCACATACCGTTCCTTCTTTTTAACAAATACCTTGATGATTTGTTAAGTTCTTGGCATGATTTCTTTCCTTTGGGTCTCTTGTCTTAATATTTATAGTCTCCTTTTTGTGGTCCTCTCCACACACAGGCCACAGCAGCTCCTCCTGACCATGCTCTGGAAAGTTGGGAGCAGCAGTGGCTCGTGTACAAGTGTACACTATATTTACACTGAATTTACAGGCTTTAATAAACTGTTTTTTTTCCTTCTCTCACTGGTTTGATTTGTGAGCAGCTAGTCAGTAATTGTAAGTTCCATTGCGCCAATTAACCAGCCATTAGACGGTGCAGGTCTGGGAGCGTGGTGTGGACATGGCTGCATGTTCCAGCCATTATTCACCATGTTCAGCACCAGAAACTGGAAAACGTTGCCCTGGCCATGTCTGTTTTCCATATTTATACCTGTTACTAGAAGTAGAAGCTATTTCGGATGGACTCTGCTTGCCAGTATGCTTCATGTCATCCTGTGTGATGATTTGTCTTACCAAGACGCATTCTTTGGAGAAAAAAAAGAGAGAGAGAGAGAGAGAAATTGGAATTAATGTTCCATAACCATATCCAGAGTCCAGAATACCAAAAGATTTTTCCCCTCTTATTCTGGAATGAATTCATTTCCATCTAATTTAAGGAACGGGAGGTTTGGGGGGAACTTTCAATCCAAGCCTTGATTTATTTAGCCGCACTGAAACGGAGGGCAGCGTTCTGGCTGTCCTGGACCCAGACGTCTATAAGGCTTTAAATGATTTTGAAAGGTTGGATTTATGAAGTCCCTTCAAGTGAAGAGTAGGAATTTGTACTGACTGGCTGTGATGGAGCACCTACGCACCTGCCCTGAACCGGAGAAACAAAGCTTCATCTCGCCAGAACCTGCGGCGCGTCGTATAGACCAAAAGGCCTGATTAAGCACTCGAACACACTGGTTCTGCATGTGAGGCACCCAGAACTCCTTGGGGAGGGATTTCCGTCAATCTGGCCATCCGTGCATTGCTGCAGCTCTATCTTGGCTCATTAATACAGATAGTTTTTCCAAAACAAATTGTATTTGATTAAATTATGGGTTGGAACAAGCACTGCATTTGCAGGTTAACTCAAGTGGAACAAAAATTCAGTCCAGTGTAATTTTATACTAAGAGGCTTGCGCGTACACACACACTTGTACTAAGCGACGGATTGACTTATGGTGTGTTTCATTTGTATCCCACCATATCATTAAGTGACCCTATTAAGTGAACAAGCTGTAAGGAATGGAGAGATCTCTCCGCAACGACACATCTGTGCAGCTCTGTAGCGTGGCACTGTTTAAACCATTATATCGAATAAATCAGGTACTTCTCTCTCGCCGCGTTGCCTCAGTCCATAATTTTCATATTCAGTCAATCTCTGGTATCTTGCATTATATCCATGTGTCCATTAATCACTTAAGAAAACAAAAGGAGAAGCGAACGCTGGGGTGAAAGTGCAGCAGCGATGGACGCAGCAGTGGAATATTAGTTGACTTTGGTTTGGTACGGCACTCATGCTAACTAGCATCTGTCACAAATAAGAAATGGGGCGGTTCAAATGAGGGGTTGGCTTCTGTTTTTCAGCGCGTTCTGCCGTCGTTAAACAGCGCGTCTGAATCGCGCTCCAGGATAATCAGACAGGAAGTTTTTGTGGTGGCATTGCTGATGACCTTCAGCTCATGAAAACCCATCATCTGTAACGGCTCCTGTTAGGAGGACTCGATCAGGGCCCTCCTGCAGCGCCAGAGCCGGAGGATTCCTCCCTCCATTTCACTCCGTCTGCTTCAGAAAGACGCAAATATGTGAATGTGAAAACCCAGAAGCTAATTGCGGTGTCAGATTTTGCATAGACAAGCAGAGATGTGTCTGCGCTGGCCTCGTTATATGGAGAGCCACAGGAAAGGGAAGTGATGGAGTGGACAGAAGTCCTAACCTCTGACCCAGTGGCTGCCAGGTCCAGTGCACCTTTTTTTCATCCTGGACGTTCGAATTAAAATCTTGGTTGTTATTCTGTCCTCTCAGATCAGCAGTAGTGTTGTCTGCCATTTCTTGTCAGAAAGCTGCTTGTAGACTCAGACATCAAAATTCAATAATGATTGCAAATCATTAAACAACTTTATACTTACTAATTATTTGCGATATTTACAAATTACACCACCACTGCAGGCTCTGATATCTTTAAGTTTGAGATGTCCACAATGTTCGTTCCCGATTTACTGATTGGCAACTGGTTACAAGGTTTGAGAAGTGGACCAAAAACAGTGAGATGTTGTTGTTTTTCCCGTGCAGAACACCCCTGCCCACACTCCATTCACTCCCAATGAAGCTGTGCGTCCGGGCGGAGCTCCAAAACAGCGAGTACACAAACACCTAATAGACACACAGGCCTCCGCGGGTGTCTGTTAGCTCTGTGTCGGGAGATTTTTGCTCCACTGAAAACAGTTTGAGGTTAAAGAACGAACAGCGTGATAATGCAGTGAGATACTTCAGTGTTTGATTCGCTAAAACATTGAATTACATCAAGATTAATGAACAGTATAGACACTAATGTAAAGGTTTCATTGCTGCATTTTCCTGAAATGTTAGGGGAAGCTGGGCTTCCTGCGTAGTCTTAAAGCAATGGCCACTGCTCTAACCTCTTTCTCCATCTCCCTGTACGTGCTGTCTCTCTAGCTGGTTTACGGAGGAGCTTCCGTCTCAGCAAACGAGCAAAGAAGACGAACAAGTCTATGTACGAGTCTAAAAAGAGCGAACGGTACGACACCGCTGACGTCCCGACTTACGAAGAAGTGGCGCCGTACTGCAGAGCTCATGGAGCCAAGCACAGACTCGTCGTCCTGATCGGTGAGTGCTGCTCCGTACTGGTACACAAACCGCTTTATAACTACATCCTTTTTATTTTATTAATCAGTTGTATTATTGATTTGATTTCATTTAAATGCCCATTCATAATTTTGCAATATTGTTAAATATTACAGTATTAATAAGGATTATTTCACAAAACATTTTTAATGCCTTATTCATGTCATTAAATGACCTATAAAATATGAGGAAGGATCTCTGTGTAAAACACTCATGCTGTGTTCGAAACTGGCCCAGTATACACTGTGTACCGCACGCTACGCCCCACCCTAGTGTACAGTATAGTATGTGAGTATGACATGTTGTGTACTAGACAGGAGCATTGGTTTAAAAATAAACAAAATGAATAAATAATAATAATAATTAGTCCGTCTGCGTCGTCACATCTGCGCCACCCGGGGGGTCGGGGGTTGGGGGGGGGTCGGAATTCCCGTGAATGCTAGCTAAAGACCTCGCTACTGTATCCAACATAAAGACAATCTAACTTAGCTAGCAAGCATGGCATTCAGTTACACTAGGGAGCTAGTTAGCTAGCATTTGCAATAAGCGTGCAATGTGCAATTTTTTATTATTTAGTTTACATTTATATTCGAAGCGGGAGTTTAAGCCACTTCCGCTGTCCGCCATGTTTTCTGAAAATTTTGGGAAGCTGGAAATCACCACATTGCATCGTGGGATGCAGTAGCTGGCGAAGTGCGCTCTGGCTGTATGCTGGAAGTCTTCACCAGAGTAGGAGCTCATCCGGGTAACTGTAGCGTACTGCACGCACAATTTTTCATTTTCATGTACTGCAAACTACTTCCTACTTTTCCGTCCGGATCAGGATACGAGCAGGGTCCTGCCGGAGGTTTCAGACACGGCCTCAGTGTTGTGCTGTGCAAGGGAAATAGTCAACAAGCGTGGTGTGATGGAGCGGACTTCCTGCTTCCAACCCAAAGTTGATTCTTTCCCTATGACCACGTGTCCATGAGGCGTTCTTTATTCCTCTAATGTCACAGCAAATTCTTAATGATACCAGTTTTTCATTCATTAGTTACATTTAATGTTGTGGAACAAGTTAGTCCCTTTCTCATGTGCTTTATAGCAGCTGTAAACAGCCCCCCCCCCCCCACAATTTCTCGTTTTTCCCACAAAACCCCCGCAGTTGTCACATTACCATCCTGAAGATGTCAGAAAAGTTCCAGCTTTACCTCTGACTGTTACACTGGAGACTCCTTCCATAAATATCATAAACATCTAACAGAAGACTTCCCGTACCGTATCGTATCGACGCTTCCGTGTATGTTCGTCTCTGTATGCTGTATAAACAATGACGTGACGCAGAAGGTATCCGCTTCATTCCCAGGCGAAACTCCATCACGCCATACGTTTTACCTCTGACGAATAAAATTGTCCGTGACCGTGGGACTGTTTCAGACTTTATTTAGCATGGGGTCATGGTGATGCAGCAGCTAGGCCTTGCTTGGGTTTAGTTTGGTGAATTAATGGCGGTGTATGGACTTCATCACAAACTGCCTGTTTTCCTCTCATCATGATGCCCCAATTAGGCCTCTGCTATTGCAGTCAAGCTAACGCAAATATTTTCAATTAACTCTCATAATTTGGAGGACGGTGTCATGGACAGTGTCAGCGCTGACGAAGCAAAGACCCTGCCATCAGTCTGCTGTGTGTTCGCGCTGTTTTTATTGCGGCTTGTTTTTCTGTCCCGTGAGATGAACCTTCTTGCTTTTCCTGCTCCGTATTTTCTTTTCCCCCTTGTCCTCCTCGATTTTTCTTTTTTTTTTGCTCTCTGTTATTGTTCCTGTCTTTCTGGGTTTCTCTGTCCCGTCCTTCTTTCCCGTTTCATTTTGTGATGAATGTATTTCTTTGTCTCTCGCTCACTCACTCGTTCATTCAGCATGTAGACATTACTTCTGATTTCAGAACCATTAGTTAAATAACTTCCTGCTTTTTTCCCTTTCTCCATCAGTCCCTCTCTCCTCTTTCTTTGTTCTGGCTTTCACTTCCAACATGATGTCGACTCTGAGCTTGTCTTGGCCTGGATGTTTCACTGTTTTTAAGTTTGAATGAAACTCATTCATCCGAACCAAAGCCGTTGACGGTTTTAACTTCCAGCTTCTCGATAAGGTCTTTTAACACTGACTCTGGACAACAGGGTTAAATAAAATCAACCATATCCCTCTCTGCGTTCCCGCCGGCGTCCATCGGGGCCTCCGTTTCAAACAAACGTCCAGACAAATAAGGGTCTTATCTGTTTAGATACGTATTAATCCCAGAGCCAGCGTAAACACACACACACATGTACACGTATGCAGGTTCTAAGTGAGACCACCATCGTGTCTTAGCCGAAACCTGATTATTCGACAGCGCAAATGATCTGTTTTGTTCAGCGTCTTTGAAGGAAATTTCTGTAACGTTGCCTTTATGGGACTCCTTTTAGCAATAGTAGTAACACCAGGATCCAATGGAAAGAACGCAATGTTCAGAACTGAAAAATTCATCTAGAAATAAAACAAAGTGGAAACAGATTGATGTGGTTTTGGCTCTCGGAGTTTACATGGAGTTTACACAAGTAGTGTGTGTGTGTGTGTGAGGATTTGGAGAGTGTGATGATGACAGAAATATCAATCAGCTCTCAAATACACACCGGCTGTGACCAAACGCAAAGGAAATGCCTCCTCCAGTCAGAATTCCTACTCGGGAACGCTAGACAGTCTCCTCAACTCGGAGTGACGGCAAGTCAACACGGCATCGACAGGAAACAAAGCAACGTCTTCCTTTTACATGAGTTACACTATACACGTATACGACTATTAACTTCAGTTTACTCAAGATACAGTCATTCGCTCGTTAAAGCTATAACGCCGGCTCTACAGTTCATTATACTGAGCAGGTAAATATACATCACTCATCACCGTTCTCGTTCACGCTGTGGCTCGAAAATGATAGAATTCCTTGTTCCGACTTGCAGAATGCAGCATCCGTGTCAAAGTCACTGGGAAGTTAGTCCCGTCACTAACGTCCGCTCCTGTCGAGGGCACGCCGCGCGTCCGCTCCTCACGGCTTTGCTTATTTTGTCAGATTGTTGGACGTTTTCCGTTTTTTAAGTCTTTTATCCGCTGCTTTTTCTCTGTGAGCTCTCTCCTGCTGTGCTGAGTGACTTTCCATTCCCTCATTTACTTCTGTTCCACTGTTTTGTTTTTTTTTTGTTTTTTGTTGGATGGGTTCACCTTCGGTCCTTACGACTAATGGCAGGTGCAGGCTCATGTAGGCTCTGGCTAACGCGCTGTGGCTAGGTGCTCCAGCCTACATGGGTGTACGCTTGCTTTTCCTCTACTGTTATGGAAATTAAGGCTGCGTTTGCGTGCGCTGTTGCTCCACAGCCTGCGAGCGTGATTTATTTGTGCACACCGGTTTTCTACTCGCGTATTTAACGCACATCATGGAGCAAGCCGTAAAAGGCTAATCTGCAGAGTAAAGATGGTGGCAGGACGCAGATTTAAAATGCTAACGGAGGAGGAATGGTTTGTTTTGTGCATGATCAGTCCACAGAAAGAGTGTAAAAAAAAAAAAAAAAAAAAAAGAGAGCCTATTCAGTGCAGCCCTGCATCCTGGACCCAGTTCTACCGAATGATTTCTTTCTCCCTAATTTAGTCTTGACAGATTCCCACCCACTAGTTAGCTCTCCCTGGATCATACCACTTCAACAAGCTGGGGAGGTGAAGGCTGACGCGTGTGACCCCGACCGGCCGCGTCTTTTCAAACTGCCTCTCATGCTGCACCTCGCTGCGCAACACCCTCGGAGGAAAGCGCCACCTACCCTCTTGCGCATACACCAGCTCACAGACGCTCCGGATCGAATACCGTCACTGTGATTGATGGGGAGCAGACAGTACAAGATCCCTCCTACCCCAAGACACACGCAAGAGTACGTAACAGGCCCAAGCGATGACGAACTGTCTTCTCTTTCAGGGCAGTGTAGTGGAGATGTTTCTTAGATTCAGCGTCTAGATTTTTAAATTTGAGCAAAATTCATGGCTTTTAAACAAATGCTTCCCATTAAACGATGCACTTCTGTCTCGTCTTCCAGATCTCCGTCGATGCTCCGTCGTTTCATTCGAACAGAAAGCCGTGTGTTATGTACAGGTGCTTCGTAATCACAAAGCTAATGATATTCACTGATGTTTTCTGCAGAAACGTCGTCTGGCTCAGAGCAGACGTGCTGAAAAACGCAACGGGAACATAATGGAATATGTATCTGTGAACTAGCAGTGCTTGTGTCTGTGTGTATGGGTGAAAACACACTGCTAGCGCAGCAGGTTGATGCTGAAACACTGAATATAACACGATTATAACACCGCGTGCTGCTTGGGCTGGAAGTGATTACACGTCTGCTATTAAAGAGCTCTGCTGCTAATGAGAGGCCTGATCAACTCTGACACTTTTACTGCTGCTGCAACATGCACCAAGGAGAGAGAGAGTGTGTGTGTGTGTGTGTGTGTGTGTGTGTGTGTGTGTGTGTGTGTGTGTGTTCAGACACATACACTGGTTATTAAGACGATACTGTCAGACACGCACTCAGAATAAATCAGAAAGCATTTACCAAAATTGCTAAAATTTGTTGTTTTTTTTAGTAAAAATGTAGTCGCTATTTCTGGCTCGTTAAAACTCACAGCAACGTAAATAAAAAACCCAGAAGTGTACGATGGACAAAGAGAGGTGTGTTAGCCCTGCGTTAGATCAGGTTTACATGGTAGACGTGAGATGGTGCATGTGTGTCGAGTGACGAGCGGTTTAAGGCTGACTGTGTCTCTGCTGAGCCCATTAACAGATTAACATACAGCACTACAACACACACACACACACACACACATGCGCGCACACACAGCTGAGCTACGAGACCATAAGGAACCAGACAGAGATGGAAAGAAAGTGCAAGGAAGAAAAGAGGAAAAAGGAAAGAACGGAAAGGATTTGTGTAACTAGCGACAAATTCCTTTAAATCCGACGTCAGAACATGAAAACAGCCAATTATAAAACCAAAATACAAACAATTAAGACCTTTGTTCTGTCAACTTGTACGTTTAGCCACCGTTCTCCCGGCGGATGATAAAGCTGTAAGTCATTTTAATAAAATGTGTGTGGGTTTCATTTAAGGAATGAATGAGAAGTTGTGAAGAGAAGTTTTTTATAAATCAAAAGAACAAGGAGGACCGAATGCAGTCGAGCTGGGAAATAAATTAAACATTACGTTCTGTTAAAATGAAACACAAGCGATGAACAGAAATGCAGTCAGGACAGGAGACATAAAACCACGCGTAAGAACAGCGGAGGTGCGAGACGTACGATCCCATTTTACTAACGTGTGTACGATGGCGGGGTGTTTCAGTATAAACACTAAAGAGAAGCAGCGCGGTTAGGCAGCGTGAGCAGGGTAGCCCTGCCATGTGATTGTAAACATGTCAAGATCATCAACCATCAACGTGGTTTAATACACCGTCCGATCTCGGTAGGAATTATTGCTGAAGCAAAACGTTAAAGCACAATCAAATCCAACGTGAGCAGCGTAAATCCCCCTGTAAGCAGTAAATACGTGTTTGTTTTGCATGCTTTGTAATGATATTTCTCATATTTAGGTGAAATGAATTTTCTTGAAATGTTTTAAGATAGCTTGATTTAAAAAGAAAAGAAGTAAAAGAAAGAGGATGGAGAGATGCAGGGAGAGAGCGATGGAGAGACAGACATACGAGAAAACGAAGAAGAGTGGGGAAAAGGATAAGAATGGAAAGAAGGAAGAAATGAATAAACAAAGAGGAAGGAGTCTGTACAGCGTTAGTGAGCCTGTACAGGGTTAGTGAGCCTGTACAGGGTTAGTGAGCCTGTACAGGGTTAGTGAGCCTGTACAGCGTTAGTGAGCCTGTACAGGGTTAGTGAGCCTGTACAGGGTTAGTGAGCCTGTACAGGGTTAGTGAGCCTGTACAGCGTTAGTGAGCCTGTACAGGGTTAGTGAGCCTGTACAGGG
>JAQQZX010000006.1:20725922-20736558 GCA_030068355.1 Notoglanidium maculatum | reverse complement strand
AAGAGGACAGGAAAGAAGGGGAGAGAAGAGGAGGGGAAAGGAGAGAGGAGAGAAGAGGACAGGAAAGAAGGGGAGAGGAGAGGACAGGAAAGGAGGGGAGAGAAGAGGACAGGAAAGGAGGGGAGAGAAGAGGACAGGAAAGGAGGGGAGAGAAGAGGACAGGAAAGGAGGGGAGGGGAAAAAAGATGATCAGGGCTGAAGTGACTCTGGGAATATAAAAGCGGGAACCTTTTGCTGAACCACGTCTGTCCTTTTTAAATGTGTTTAATGCGGAGGGCAGGTGCACTTTATAGGAATCGGTAAAAAAAGCGATTTTCCATCAAGCGCCTGATAGAGAGATGAAAATATATTGCGTGAACCTTAATCCTGCTCAGAACTGAGCTGAGTGAAGCAGAAGGAAACGCGTGTCTGTCGATCAGCATTACACACGCGCGTATCCTGATATTTCTTTCAATTCTAATTGATAAAATTACAACCAACAAATGTCATTAAAACAGCGCACCTTGAAATTCTAGCCATGCCGAATGCGAAAACTCTCAGTAAAGCGATGAAGACAAACACGGAGTGCTTTCACAGTAAGACTCGTTTTAATGCTTTTGTCGTAAATGTGCAGGATCGATCCTAAAACCTAGCATGAAGATGTTCGCTCTAGAGTTCCACATCAGTCCAGATGTGTTTGCGTATCCTGGTCCAGTTTTTTAAATATTACATAGGTGTGCATGTTTTCTTGTAGTGTTTAAGTCTTTGCTGTAGTACAGTGGCCTTTACTGCATAAACGTGTAAAATTTGAGTATTCAAGTCGAAGAAAAGCCAGAAAAAGCCAAGTCCAATCAGTTATGCACGCAACACTTTGGCTACGTTCACATTACAAGCCTCATTGTTCGGATGATTTTTTTTTTTTTTTGCTCAGATCGGATTTGCCTACATCGATGGTTTACATTCATAATTACAAGTGTCTGGCTTTACTAAGGGCGCGCCTGTCCTATTGACTCGTGGTAGTAAAACTGACAAAATGGACACACTAGTAGCTAATGTACGCATCACATTTTGCGCCGGAGGGTAAAAAGTCAGAAAGCTGTAGCTCTGCCCCAGTGGTGTTTTGCTGCACTGACAGTGTTTTGATGATCTGTGCTACCATAGCGCAAATAAATGCTTCCAATAGCAGAGAATAAACTCTATCTTAGCCGTAGCCCTTAACCCTAACCCTAACCTTAACCTTAACCCTAAGACTTAACGTTTGAAGCTAACCCTGACACATAACCGCTAAGCATCACCAGAACAGCGTGCTGGCTGATGAGGACACACTCTGCGCATACGTATAGACAAAAAGCTGCATGAATGTCTCATTCGGGTCATGTGACCACGAGTCGGATACGTATCGGATTTAGGACCACATTTGAAACTCAAGTCCGATGTGAGAAGATTGGATCTGTTTCATTGAAACATATTCAAGGGACTTCAGCACAGTGATGTGAACATAGTCATGGACGTTGGTTTAGACAGACAGTGTGAGGAGGAGCTAGAGCTTCAGTTATAAATGGCCAGGTTTTCTGTACTCTGATTGATTTATGACGTGTAGAAGTCAATGAAAAGGCTCTGTAGTGTTTAATCCCCCTACCTCGAGTTGGAAATGCTTCCAGATTCTTAAACAACGGTTTAAAGTTTCTCTTATGGCCTTCTAACCACGGTAATGGGGTTGAAATTGGCAATGAAGAAAATTGAGTTAAAAAATAAAAGCCCGGACGAAACTAATCATTTGCTCTGCAAATAAAAAGAAAGCGAGTGAGTGAGTGAGCGAGCGAGATGCGAGAGGGCCAGGAGGAAGATATGGTGCTGAGTGGAGAGGAATGAGAGCTGATTGCAGTCCAGGCCTGGCCACACATCATTGGTTTACTTTACAGCCGTTCGACTTTTTCTCCTCGAAACTCCTCTTGGCAAAGAAGGAACCACTGTCTGTCCGAACGCGTTCTCCAGCTCTCTCTTTATGCCTTTGGCAGGATATAACCCCATATCTCTCACTCATCTGTGGCTCCTGGGTTTACGGCTAGTAAAAAAACCTGTGCTAAATCAGTAAAGCCGCTCAAACCGTGCCATGTTCTCGGAGACCAGCACTAAAACCTGGTCACACAAACACTAAACTTCACTCCGAGCCACAAGACCAGAGAGCGAGGGAGTGTTGAAGTCCACATAGGCTGGAGGACAGAGATACACAACAGCTGTTGGTCAGAACTTCACCACATCGAGCACATATTAACCAGTAGATGAAATTAGAAGTGAAAAGTGTATCGATGTATCTGTAAGACTCATCTCGGGCTCTGGAACGCTTCCCCAGCTTTATGTTTGTATAGGCTTCGGGCTGGGGAGGACGGTATATTTTATGCGTCTGTGTCGTTAATCGTCTAATGTGGTTTTGAATCCATTATGCATTCAGATGTGCAGCGCTGTAAAAGTGTGGTGAGCCTCATCATTTTCCAGCACCACTCATTTCAACCCCTTCACATCCAGACCTCAGACTATAACAGGACCCGGTTCACTAAAGCATTAAACACCACCGTTATCCTTTTATCCATCGCTAGGACATATTTTCTGCATTTCTGCCTTTTAAGCAACTTTTATTGAGCAGGTTTTTTTATTATGCGTTCTGAAGGAGTCCATGAAAATTCCACACTCCGAATCCTGCCAGAACTCCGGGATCGGCAGCGGTGTGGCGTGAAGGTCTGCAGGTCCTTAGACTGAATTAGCTTGAGTATTAAACCGACTTAAAATAAAATGTACGTGGTTTTATATAGTAGGCAAACAAATATTATTAATCTGCTGGTTTTAGTCTCTTGGACTCCACTCTCAGGTCTGCTGGGACTGGACTCCTAACCATCCCAAAGCTCAGACTGGTCACTGTTGGGGCAGTTTTAGCATCATGGCTCCCAAACTCTTTACCTCAATCTCTCTGACGTTCTTCACTTTTCTCTCTTCAAAGCTTAAAACTCGACAGTCTTTTTAGCCCTAACTCTCACTCCAGTTGAGGTTTGTGTGTGTGTGTGTGTGTGTGTGTGTTTTCTGGTTATGCAGTGACTTTGGATATGAGGAGAGGCACTATATAATTAAAATTTATTATTAATATTATAAAGTTGAGAAGTGACTATAATTACCTGTGACTACGAATCGTTGTGTTTGCGTAAGTTTAGAACAAGCCCTTTATACCTACACAGGGAGCGGGTCCACCTCTACGGAGCCGCCATGTTGCGCCGCTACAGTAGCCCAGAACGGACAAACCTCTAGAGAGCGCCTTCCGCGTTTCATGTTTTTATAAGCTGCAACATGAATTCTAAAGGAGGCCCCGGAAAGATGACAAAGAAGAAGAAATTAAGACGAGGAAGAAGAAAGAAGAGGAATCGGTGGTTGCCGGAACTGGAGAACAAGTTTGAGAACCAAATTGTGAAAAATGGAGGATAATACTTATTATTTAGCACAGAAAAGGTAAAGGAGTGTGAATGTATGTACTTGGAAGTACGCTAAGGGCACCTGACGGCCACCGTACGCTCTAATACACACTTGGAGAGGGAGGGGTAAGAGAGGGGGGTTCAGGGCAGAATCACATAAAATGAAGCTTTTAAGTAAAACAGGACGTGCTGTTATAGGAAAATCGTCCATGACGGAGTTGTGTGATGCAGCCCAAAACCAACTCTCTCAATATATATTTTTGTTAAAGAATAAAATGTCATTTTTTGAAAACCAGTTTGTTACATTTAATTTTGTGGAATGTCCACAAGACAAGTTGGTTCTTGTTCTCCCTTATGTCATGGCCACTATAAACAGTCATTCCCTCACCAGCCTCTCTTTTATTCTCTCTTATAGTTAGTAAAATAAAAAAAGCAAAGTTTGCAGAGAAACCACAGACTCCTCTGTCCGGAAGATAAAACTAAAAAAACTAAAAAGTTAGTTCGAGCTTTACCTCCGAGGGACACTGGAGACTCCTCCTGTAAGTTATATGATGACGTTTTCTTAAAGATTACACCTTTGTTAATTTAAAAAATTGATTTGGGTTACGTTGCCTTTCAGGATTAGCTAGACTAACTAGAAAACAGCAGGTTTAACTTGGATCATGATAAATAGCAATATAAAATAACTTGTGAAAACACTGAACTTGTTTACTGCTGAGGGGTCTGGTGCAGGTAGAGAAGGCGACTCCAGTCAGTTATAAATCGGGACGTTTCTCCGCTTCCTGGCTCGGCTCGGCACGCATTCCACCTGGGTTAGAAGGGTAACTGCGGTCAGTGCAGGTGCTTAAATAAGGCACAGCTTATTTAGCAGTGGATATAGCAACAGTATGGGGGACAAGATAAAATCATGGCAATACATTTTACCCAAAAAGTGGCACCCAGGGTAATACACACATCCTGTAACACCCAATCAGAATAAAGATTAAGATACAAAGGCTTTGTCACACACATCACCATCGCAAGGCAACATTGTATGCAGTGAAATTCCTAACCTTCTCACTCCCCCATAAATATAATAAACAGTAAAATAGTAATAAGAATAAAGTATGAATAAGAATATGTAAAAAAAAAAGTGTTATCTAAAATGTGTATAAGTGGAATAATAAAGTGAAAGTGTGATCTGGGATCTGTAAATAATAATTACAATAATCTGTAATTAATGATCTATCGAATAGTGTCCCTGAGTGTCCCTGAGCCTGCTGGTTCTGGTCTGGTACCTCCTGTTGGGTGGTGTAATGGTAAACATAAAAGCGCATGCGCTGTCTGGCTGATTTCACCACCACGTCCGTGCGTGTTGCGTGGTACATTTCAGGAACTCGCTGGTGTGTACACCAACATACCTGAAGCTGATGACCCTCTCCACTGCCATCCTTTGGATGAGGATAGGGTGGTGGGTTCTTTGTTCCTTTCTGACACAAAGAAGTCTTTCTCTCACTTCCTCCCTGGAGGGATCAGGGATCTCCTCACTGTCCCTAATTCAGCCTATGATGACGCTGTCGATGATGATGCCGTTGGAGCTTTAAGTGGCCACGCAGTTGAACTCGAATGCTAGTATTCTGATATGCTACTCAATATTGCTTTCTTTTCTTCTTTGTGTACCTGACTTGCGTGACATCTTAGCAAACCTGCATGAACGAAAGTAAATGATTAGTCACAGAAGTTTCACCAAATGTGGAATCTCTTACCATGAGAAGAACACTTACAAAAATACAGAGAATGTTAACTTCTCTGATGAGTTGCAAACAATGCACAGGCCATCAGAGTTTGATCAAATAGACACATTTCAGAGAGTTATCCAAGAGCTGGGCCTGGGAAAGCTTCTCTGGTTGTTGACTGAGTGGTTGATTATGGGAAATTTGCCAATCTGTGCCGTACTGATCAGCGCTCAGTTACCGTGAAACAGGAAGTCGGTCAGGTTCTTGTGCAATTCTTTTAGCATCTCTCTGATCACATACACTCTTAATATTAATCTCTGTAACACTGTTGTTGTTTTTTTTCCCCATTTGTCAATTAGGATGAAGACTTCCAGGAGATGATGAGCACCGCTCAGCTGATGGAGAATCAGTACGGGCATCTCTTCGACCTGGTGATTATTAACGACGACCTGGCATCTGCATTCGGCGAGCTCAAACAGGCTCTGAGGAAGGTGGAGACGGAGACGCACTGGGTTCCTGTCAGCTGGACGCACTCCTGAGGAAACGCCATGCACCAATACAGGGGACAGAAAATAAACCTGGGACGGCACGTTTAAAAATAACGAAGAGAAGGAAGACAAGGGGGAGGAAGTTTTGCGAAGCATGACTGCTAACTGAGCTTTCATTTAGCCTAAATCTGGTGACGGGGAGGGGGGGGCAGCTTGCAGGGGATTTTAACAGCTCTCTGGTGCTTTTATGGGCTCCTGCGACACTAAAAGAAGGAATTTTAGGTTTGTTTTTGTGTGTACTGGTCAGCATGGCTGGACTCGGAGCGAAGTGTCTAATTACACTCAAAATGTCGTTAAACATGGGAGTGTTTAGCGGCAGCTGTCGAAGTGTGTGTTTACTTGACAGCCAGTCAGGCGGTTGGGCAGCATGTGATTTTAACTTTAATTTATAAACACCAAAGGGATGAGTTTTTTTATTTTTGGTTTTTCCGAGGGCCGACTACATTTTTGTGATTTTGGGAAATCTTAACTCGTGATTCTTTTTTAAACAACAGGACACCGAAGAATGAGCTCCGCTTATGTTATATTTAACTAGAAAAGTAATATATTTTAATAATTTTCTGGGGTTTGTGTACTTTTTATAAACAAAAGCAATATCCTGACTTTTCTAGAGCAGCGATCTCCAGAGAAACCAGTTTAGCGCAGAGGTTCTCGTTGGGATCAGATGGATTTTCTAGACAGCAAGCCGGTGATGGTTTTATATTTATAAACCTCACGTAGTTCTACTTTCAGTTTTTCTTTCTCTCTCTATTGAGACATTTACTGGAAGAGTTACAGCTTTACTCTTATTACAGGTACGCCATCTACACCTCATTAAACCAGAAAACTGGCCCTGGTTTCCTCTTTTCCTTTAATGCCCAAGAAACGTCTATTTTTCGATTTTTATATTTTAATTTCCCACTAATGTGCACAAATTCAGCCACCGCGTTTGCATTTGCCAATTTTTGGATTTTATGTGCACAATATTTATGAATGTCATTATTTAAATGATAGACGAAAGTTCAAGCTGGAAATCAGAATATATTCCCCCGAATTGCATAGATGTAGCCTATTTAACTACTGGAATATATTACAACTGTATTATAAAAATCTAACTAACTTTAAAAAGGAATAAAAATATACACATTACCCCTCATTAAAAATGCTAACATCTATGGATATGCGTGAATATGCAAATTAGAAGTTCCCCCCAGCTAGTCAAATGTCGCTAACGTTAGCTAGCTTAGCTAGAATTCTAGTAGCTCGCATTTAAGTTGGATTTCAGTACAAGTCTTAATGTGTGTCATCATGTACTGCAAGGTTTAACAGAAACCAAATTTGTCAAAAAATATAATGTTACCATAACAACAGTGATTTTGTTTAATTTTTGTTCAGATTAGCTAGCTAGCTTAGGTTGCTGTTACTTCTGCTAAAAGTTTGCAGGTCCTGGTTTTATAGAAGTATGGAAATTTTAGGGAGAAAAAAAACCCAAACACTCAAATCTATTTAATCAGAAACGGCTTTCAAAAACACAAACGCCGTGTAAGCCTTGTGCTTTGAGTTCAGGAAAACTTTAAATGCTAATTTAATGAAGCAATATTATCAACATTGCAAATACATTTTACAGTACTGGATTAAAAAATTCAGCAATCTAAAAATGTACATAAAGTCATTAATATGCAAATGTTTTGTCCTTTTATGTCTTCCTGCCATGCCAGCTAGCCTCAAATCGCTAACGTTAGCTAGAAAGCTAGTTACCTAACTCAGTTACGTTGATTTTCAGTTTAACGTTGCATGATTTTCAGTCATTTAACAGCACCGAATCGTGTCAGAAATATATTACCATAAACATAACTGCTTTTGTTTATCACTAAGATTATCTAGTTAACCTCAATTGAAGCTTCTGCAGCTAACACTGTTAGCAACACTGAAGTCAACACTTAAAATATCACTTTCAAAGCGGTGTGCATGCAAAACACCAGATTATTTTGTATCTTTTACAAAACTGTCCTTTTTTTTAATGATAATGTGACAAATGTTAAGTGATATGACTTGGTTTAAGCTGTGCTAGTTCCAGTGTTCCTGTTGTGTGTAGGTAAAATCATCCTCCTTTCCCCTCTCTAGCCCTCAGTAACAACCTTATATTTGTTTTTAAGGTTATAATCATGTCTCCATATTCATGAATGTATGCTGGCTATCAGCACTAATGCACTGACTGTTGTCCAATCAAATCACTCGAATAGGATTCCTGAACTCAGTTGTGATGTACAGTGTAGACGAGTTTGCTTAAAAATGATTATTTACCAAGCAAATGGTTCCAGCTTATACTATTATTTTTTGCTAGGATGAGATTCTCCTTCATGTTTACGCAAGCCTCGGCCTCAGACGGTCCCGCAGAGCGCATGATGCATATTATTGTGCACTTTTCTGGCTGCAAGCTTCAGGATCTCTGAGCAGCTCTCTGCACTCCAGTGTACATCTGCAATCTTTTGAATGTGGAGGTTTCCGAGGCAAGATATAAAAAAAATAAGGCACTAGATTTAATGAAATTTACAGCACAGACGTCTTTAAAAGTTATTTAATAGCTTCGGTCAGTGGCGAATAAGCGAGTTGACCCAGGTCAAGACCGTGATTGGACAGATGTGATGTCAATCACCTGACCTCGTTCTGTGAAAGTAGAGTTATTGGTCAAGTCCAAATGTCCCTGACTGCATTTACAGCACAAGAATGATGAGATGTTAAAAGGTGGAGCGAACAACACTTTCTGTAACTGTTAAATAATCTTTCACCTCCTTTTCTTTGGGAAACAGTACCCTGTTATTGCTTTGTCTTTCTAACATGTTAAAATGATTTAGACTTGACGCACTGCTTGGTTTTGCGTTTACATTCAGGGGAGTTATTTATAGCTTTTTTGTGGCTTTAATTAAAGTGTGTAAGGAATGAAACGGGACAGGACAGATTTATTTTACTCCACGTGTACCACAGCAATTTGCCAACAGTTTTTATTTATTACATAGCAACGCATCACATGTTTATCCATTTAATGTTGTGGAAACGAGTTATATTTCCTGTTTTTACTCGCGTTATAACAGCTATAAACACTCGTTCCCTCACCAGCCTCTCTTTTATTCTGTCTTGATGGAAAAATTATATATTAAATTAACAAAGAAATCACAAAACGTAAACTCCTCTGTCCTGAAGATGACGAAACAAATTTGTACCATCCTCAGTACAAGTCCCTGTGAACGAGCCGTTACTATAGAAACGATAATGTTTTATGTGTTAATATAAAGCTGTGATGATTAGCAGCTGCACTAATTGTCAGAGCTGCTGTTATGGAAAATTAATCAACACCTCCTGACCAATCAGAATCCAGGACTCACCGACGCCGTGGACAGATCTGTTAAAATACAGCCTCTTCATGAAGATCAGTCACTTTAAATTTAAACCCGGTTTAACAAATCAGCGATTAAAACCTTAACCTGGGATTAAACCTGAGAGCTGGAATTAATGTAGTTTATCCACCATCATGGATTCACCAGTCTTAATTATAAAGCAACGATGCCATGATGTGATTTTTCTACTTTTAATCCATTTTTGGGGATAAAACAAACTAAATCTTGGCGTTTTTTGGCGAGTAAGCGAGTTGACCCGGGTCAAGGCTGTGATTTGCAGCTGCAGTACAGCGTATGAACGTTTTTCATTTTTTACAGCACACCTAATACTAATCCTGTTTTATAAATTTAATCTCGCTGCATAAAATATCTGAGCAAGTGAAAGAAAGTTGAATGGATAAAAGGATAATTAATATTTCACTTTATGAGATTATTATATAACAAATGTAAGACCATTGAGTGTTTTGTGATGTATTTCAAGCTTAAAATGAGCATTTTTATGCTTGAAATGAGTAAAAATGATAGAAATAGGTTTAATAATCTTATATTTATGTAACAATAGTCCAGTAACGAGTAATATAAGCTGAGTTTGTCTACATTCAAGATATTTTTTTTGCAGTTTGGACGTTTGAAAGACGTCTGGGATTAAAAGTGACGTTGAGTTCCTAATGTCCTAATTTATTTATTAAAGGTAAAGATTGGTCGAGTTGGAACAAACGATGATTTTAATTTAATCCAGGTTAAGGTTTAATCTCGGTGTTCAAGCTGAAATGTCTTCATTCTTCATCACGGTTTGTTTTTATTCTCACTCTTTCTCTGGAGTTCTCTTTTTTTTTTTCTTTTTTTTTTACGCACCACTTCTTTCATTACACTTTTCTCATTGTTGCTGTGAAACCATTCCATTTGAATTGAGCATCTACACTTTTATCTTTTTTTTTTATTCTCTCACACACACACGCACACACACACACGTGGGGCGGTGTAATAAAAAGAAATGCAGCCATGCACGGATAAATAATTAAACTGGTTCCTTCTGAGCACTGAGTTAACGTCTGCTCTGTTTATTCACTCAGTGTTTCTTGGAGTTTGGTATTGATCATGACTCACTGAACATGAGCTAATTCTCTTCCAGCAGGACGTGAAATATGGACGGCCGAGCGCTTTGTGCTTTGGACTTCTCTGGCCAGACCAGTCCCCAATTAAGTGGCTAAAAAAACCTGTTTTTCTGTGTTTGGGGATGATGATGGCTAATTCAGATGTGACACAGAAATCTGGGCGAAGTAGGACAGGGGTCTCTCTCCCTCTCTCTCCTCTCTCTCTCTCTTTCTGTCTCTCTCTCTGTCTATCTATCTGTCTCTCTCTCTCTCCCTCTCTCTCTTTCTGTCTGTCTCTCTCTCTCTCTCTCTCTCTCTCTCTCCCTCTCTCTCTTTCTGTCTGTCTGTCTGTCTCTCTCTGTCTGTCTGACTCTCTCTCTCTCTCTGTCTGTCTCTCAATTCAATTCAAAGAGCTTTATTAGCATGACCATAAACGTGTACAGTATTGCTAAAGCATTGAAATGAGAC
>JAQQZX010000006.1:20710990-20724970 GCA_030068355.1 Notoglanidium maculatum | reverse complement strand
TCTCTCTCTCTCTCTCTCTCTCTCTCTCTCTCTCTCTCTCTCTCTCTCTCTCTCTCTCTCTCTCTCTGTGTCTGTCTTCCTACCTGCCTGTCTCTCTCTCTCTCTCTGTCTGTCTCCCTACCTGTCTGTGTGTCTCTCTCTCTTGCCCATACCATGTCCTGGTGTATGTCATCACTGTAATGGATTCTGTGGCTACTCTGACTTATGAGATCTAAAATCTGAAAATTTTCTTTTAAACAGAGCCGTTTGGTGTCCATCCTTCTTCTTCTCTCTCTCCATAAACTCGCATCTTAACATGAGGAGTAAATGAGGAAATGCTTGTGAATTTTCCCGGCAGATTAAATGCTCCTCTGTCCGTTCAGGTCTAAAGTGCGGTGTGATGTGGTGGTGGTGTTCAGCTCCTCCATGTCCTGACGGAGAGAGGATGGTTTCTGCAGAGCGGAGCTGGAGGTGGGTGCGTGGGTGGAGCAGCCGAGGTTAAAGGGTCTCCACGGCCCTGAAGTTTGATATTCCTGCTGAAGAGACCCCTGAGGACCGCAATCATTCTGCTCCAGAACCGCGGCCTGGCCTCACACTTCCCGCCTCAAACCTGCTTTTGTTTTTATTTCTCCATCTCTCCATTCGTCCTTCACTTATCGCGCTTTAAATCACTTGCTTATTTCCATATTTCCGTCCCCCTCTCTCTCTCTTGATTATTTTCTTTTTTCCCCAGATATATACGAGAAAAACAGGACAATCGTGCGAAGGAGAACGCAAGAAAAATGACGCATGGCACGTTCTCTTTCGCACGCTCATACACTGTTTTTCTCGTATAATCGAGGAAAAGTGAAAAGTCCAAAGGACGAAACTGAAAAGGGACAAGAAACAATAAAGCTAATGTGTTGGTTATTTTAAAAGCACTTAGCACAAATTTCAGGTCTCTGAGTGCACTCAGGGAATAGTGCAGCTGTTTTTTTGTAATGCACTAATTATTTTGCAAGGCCACTCTTTCATTGCATATCACTTTTTGCTGTCCTTTATTAAAAAAAAATTTACTTTTAAAGTTTTTCTTTTTGCTTAACGAGACTTTCCCCGTCCTGTACATGAGTGCACAAAACTGAAATGCAAATCAATAATAGAAAAATAAAGGTGAACTGTATCAGCAAAAAGTAATGCAAAAGGTTAAATGTAAAGTAAAAGTATAACGTAAGAATTTGAGCAAAAAAAACCCCAACAAAGATTGCCAACAACTAAAAAATTACAAATTTAAAAAAACACAAAACAAATCCCAAAGAAAAAGCAGTATTTAGAAAAACACACATGCAAAAAGTAAAGGACAAAAAAGCACTGAAAAAATTTATCTAATAGAAAAAGTGGCATAAAAATATATTCTTTAAAAACACACAAAATGTAAAAGAAAAAGTAATATTGGGAGTAGGTTTTTTTTTCGTCCTAAAAAAAAAAATCCCACACAAAATTTTTTTAAAAAGTAGTATGATGAATTAGTTTTTTCCCTAGAGGAAAAAAAAAATAATGTGAAAAATTTTTTATAATGAAAAAGAAAAAAAAAAACAGCAGCCAAAAAAATTTTTTTAACCTGAGGCTCATCTACAGTGCAACTTTTTTCCATGTTCCACTTTTTTTATATAAAATATTTACATTTTTTATTTTTACAAATGATCAATAACGCTTGTACGATGTGGTGTTTGTGTGCTTCGATTTCTGAAACTTTACATTACAAGAACAACTACAGGTTACACACACACACACACACACACGCACACACAGACAGTGAGGAGGAGATAATGATGTTTACTTCAGTAGATATCGGCAGGTAAAGCCATGTTTACAGCCCTCTCTGGGAACACAGAGTGAGAGAAGAGCTGATTAATGCTCTCATTGTAGCGTGTTAAATATTTGCAGTGTGATGATAAATGTGTAATTAAATTCAGAAGGCGCGAGATGCGATGGCGAGCTGGACGAATTCGCTGGAGACGTGTAGAGAACGCATCGTTAGTGTTTGAAGAGTGATTTGAATACGCCTCGAGATTGTCCGGTTAACCGACAGCTAGCGTCTGTGCGTGTCCTGTTTTCTTAAACTTTCCCTCACTGCTCTTAGAGGAGCCCTTTAGCTCTCGGAATCAGCAGAGCTAATTACCTAGCCAGAACAAGTCCCCACACACACACACGGCTAACACGGACGTGACAAGGAAGGTGAAGCGTGCAAACAGAGGTTCCTCCTTTAACTGATATTAAAGTCTCATGGTTTTTTCCTTTTTTTTTTTTTTGTTTTTTTTAAAACCCCCAATTCAACATCCCTTAAGGAAAATTTGCTTATTTAACGGTTCTGACGTTGAAGACTTCAAATGTTAGCAATAAGTGAATTTCTTCCTTCATAATGTTTTTTTCTTCTTTTATATATGTATGGAAAGTAGATCTTCTCCTCGGTTTATTTTCAAACACACTAAAATGCACATATAGGAGGCACAAAATGATTTAGCACATGACTAGACACACTAGACTGTTAGCTATAGCCGCGACTGTGTATGCTCAAGATTTTCACACGACGGAGGAAATAATGACACACCGTCTGCAACCAGCGAGTATTCCCACAAAGCTAACCCTTTGATATAAACACCTTTTCCCTTTTTTAAAAAATTTGACAAAACCCACAACTTGCACAAATTAGCCGCGCCACATTTCAGAGGACTCGCACCGCTGCTGCTTCCGTAACACAATCAAGAAAAAGAAAAGCTTGATGTGTTCACCGTGTTTACAAGACAGGAACAGTCCACCTTACTGACCGAGTTGACGTAGTTAATGAGCTCTGACACGACAGCTGACATGTGAGTTAGCACATGATGCTAAATGTATGCTATGAAATTATAGCATAATTGTACTCATACATAACATATGGTCTGTTCTTAAAGTAGTACCTATAAATCTGAGGGAATATTGAGTTTTTTGCCTGGTTTCCATTGTTCTTTCACTTTTACACTGTTTATAAACAGCTACTCTCTAGCTTGCTAAATATCATGCCTAGAATCCCTGATTTCCTGTTGCCTAGCAACTCATTAAAATTTGTGATTCATTTAACGTTGAGCTAATGGTGCTATTGTGTGAGTGGATAAAATAAAAATAATAACCACATATATGGAAGGTAAAAGCAAGCAAGCTATCCTGCCTTAGCTAATGATTTAGCTAGCTAGCATGTTAGCTAATGATTTAGCTAGCAGATAGCTGCAAAGTTTTTTTTAATTATACAATGTAAAAGCAGAGCGACATTAAAAAGGGAGATAAAACTTTCAGGAATATAAAATTTACCTCAGATGTGATTCAGTGCAGCTAAAATTACACTTAGCATCAACTGCTAAAATCAGTGACGTCACATCAACCTTGTGTAATTGGAGGCATCGGAGAATTTGGACTTTCAAGCTATCAGGAATATTAATTTTTACCTGAGATGTGATTCTGTAAGGCTAAAATTCACACTCTGCGTCAACCGCTAACTTTAGTGATGCAGTGTCCACATTGTGTACTTGGAGCTTAACAGAATTTAGACTTTAAGTTTTATAGTTTTTAGCTGCCATTCTGTAAGATTTAATGTAATTATAGATATATAAAATGTTCTTTATCAAATAAAACATTTCAATCGTTGACAACGTGTTGTTGTAGAAGAAGAATAAAACACTTCAGGGACATGCTGTTATAGAAAAACAATCAGCCAGTGTCCAGCCAGTTAGTGCTGATGGAAGCAACTTGGCAAGCTGAACATAACCAGATGTGATTTTAGAAGAAAATTACCTGAAGATTAGGTGGATAAACTGTAATAAGATCAGGCACAGTTGTTATTAGCACTGAAACATGCTAGCAGTCCTGCTGCCAAGCCCCGCATCAGGTTTGTTATTAGGAGACGTGGGTTAAGGAGCTGTGGAGTGAGTGGACGGAGGAGCTGCTTTGATCAGAGAGCCGCCGTTACTCCACGTACTTGTGTCCGTAATGTCAGGAAACTCCAGGATTCTCAGGTGACGCTAAAGTGCTTTTCCATTGTGCCACAGCATTAAATCATTGTTAACAGGTCCTCCACCAAACCTCACACACACACACACACACTTCTGTCTCACTGCATTCTGCCTTTGTGTCTAAGATAATGAAATTCTGAATTTTCAGTTTAAACTTTAAATCTTTCATCATTGGTCTGTTTTCACATTGCTTAACAGTTTCCTGCATTACCCACAATGCCATTCTGATAGTGGTGATGTAACGCTTAGTTGATCTCTACCTAAAGAGAGCGATGCAGCGGCACTTTAGTCTGTCCAGCTCAGACAGATCCACTTCCAAAGTTTTAACATTCGTGATAATACCACCGTCCTCACTGTCATCACGTTTGTCCTGTCGTATATCGCTAACTAGCCAAGCCGAGTCTCTGCCGTAATTCTGCATTGCATTCTGGGACTTTGAGACCAGCATTTACACAAACCTCTCCACTGCTTCGACACTGGATTCCTCTTTAATATGTTTGTGATTGTTGTAAAAATGTTTCTCCTATTAAAGGTGCGCTAGGTTCAATCAAGTCCCTAATGGTTAAGTTGCTTCGACATTCACGAAGCTCCACCCCCAGTATGTCAGTATCTCATCGCCCCCAGTTTTCTTAGTAACTTGTTAGACTTTTGCTAAGGCAAAAGATTAACCTGTTGTTTTTTTTAAATCATGTTCTACATATCCTCCAGGTTATTTGTACTAGTAACGAATAAAAAAAAAAAAACTATTAACTATCATCATAACTGTGCTAGCGAGAACATTGTATTGCTGTGACATCAGAGCAGCTCATGATGGCTAACGTCTCACTGGAGCTACAAAAATACAGCACCAACCAAGCCATTAGATCCAGACTCATTTTATTTCAATACAAACCTGTTTATTGTGTTTACCATTAGTGACTTTTCAGATTTGGTGTTACAAGCTTGGCACAACAGGACTTCAGAATTTTCTCTTGTTCCTTTCTGCAGAACCTCTAAAGAGCTGTCAGGTTGGCTGGTGAGCCTCACTGTGCTACTGTTTTTGAAACTAGGCACTGACTGGGGCACATGAGGGCACTCATCCTGAACTGTCTCAGCTGTCTTTTAGTATGATGTGTTAAAAATCAAACCTCACACCTCAATCTGAGGTACAGGTGAACTACAGCGCCTGAGATGGTTTTCCTTGAGGATATCTCTGTGCATTGATCTGTTCATAGGGCGGCACGGTGGTGTGGTGGTTAGCACTGTCGCCTCACAGCAAGAAGGTCCTGGGTTCAATCCCCGGGTCGCCCAGGGTGCCTTTCTGTGTGGAGTTTGCATGTTCTCCCCGTGCATGCGTGGGTTTCCTCCCACATGCAGATTAGGTCAACTGGTTTGGCTACTAAATTGTGTTGTGTGTGTTGTTTGTTGGCCCTGTGGTGGACTGGTGACCTGCCCAGGGTTTCCCCTGCCTCTCGCCCGAAGATGCTGGGATTGGCTCCAGCTTGGATGGATGGATGATCTGTTCATACCTTAGACTAATCTTAACCCACCCAGTCCCTGCTTCTGATAAGATGGAGATCAATAAAGTCTATCAATCTATCTATCAGTCAATTCTGGGTCAGTCTATTTGACCAGGTGATGAGCTGGTTTCACCTGCTTTCCTCAACTTTCAGGCCACTGATTCTCCATGCAAGCGGTCATGCACTTTTTTTTTACTGCATGACTTCCACCTTCCACTGTACCATAAAGATCATGGAGACGATGGAGAAGCTGCCAGAAGAGCCAACATCACCAATCTCCACATGTGAGCTTTGACGTCCTGTCAGTACGATCTTCAGGTTCTTGGTCAGCGCCCTGATTAAAGTTCTTCTTCGTTGCTCAGTTTGGCTCCAGCTCTAGATGGGATCTGTGTTACTCTGAACGTTTACTACTTAAATCTGTGTGACAATGTGTGTTCACCACATCAAATTATACAATGAAGATCCTCAATACCTGTGATTAAGGAAAATTACTACATTGTGCTTACAATCTGGGCTTTGCCAGAAAACGCACCAACACAAACAGTCTTCAAAGCGAGCTTGAGGAAATAAAGGGATTTCTTCTGTCCATTAGAATGTTTTGTTTATTTTAACAAAAACATTCTCACACAGAGGAAACTTCCACTGAGGAAACAGATCCATTTTGGTTCACTTTGGTCACAGTGGCACCAAGTCAACCTCTGATCTCATCTTGAAGCCAAGCAAATCTTTTATGATGTGAGGTTTTTTTGCATGATAGAAAATCTGGCCAGAATCTGGCCAGTGTAAAGTCAGCCTAAGAACGATGGAACCCCTTAATCCCCTTAAGCTAGTGCCTTCTTTACCTCGGGTGATCAGGTTGTAGAAACATCTCAAGAATGATCACTGTAGACGGGGTGCACTTGGGCTCAACAGTACTCAATTACAAGAGGAGTTTATGCTTTTTGGTTTGGATTATGTAGATGTTTTGGAGGTTGATCGATTGAGGATGTAATGTTACAAAGTAAGGAGGTCTGAATTTCTCCGAGTACCTTCTTCTGACTCCAAGACTCCTATGAGCAGGTTTTGCAGACTTAAATCAAAAGTGATCTTAGATTTACTAAAATATCATGATACGGCTCTTAAGTCTGGAAAACCACCTCTGCAGCCCATGATGGTCAGATAAACTCGGCAATACACATCTGTGAACGGGCAAGCGAGGCAGCGTAAGAGCGAACCTGTGATGTGCCCGCAGAAATAATAAACCAAAAGTCAAACTGTATTAAAAATCTCCTCATACGTTACTACCGCCGATGGTGCCAAACCCAGGCGAGCTCCTCGGTTCTCCCCAGGCCGCACTTTCATAATAATAATTAGAGAGAGCGGGAGACGAGGACGAGAGCAAGAGTGAGCTCAGATCTGTGTTTTAGCTCAAACATGTCGAGTTTCTTTGAAATCTAAGAAGTAATGGCTATCAGCAGGAGGGCAGAGCGTGTGGGTGTAAGACTGGCCACGTGGGAAACACAGCCATATGTAGACTGGATTAAGGCCATAGACAATTAGAGATGAGAAGTGCATGCACGTATCCACATCCGCAAGAAGGGGGCATTAAATAATGGTCGGATCCTAGGAAACTGATGTGGTCGTCATTTTTACGTATCATTTATTTAAAAAACAGTGTTGTTAAATTATTTATTGTGAGTCCTGTATTACGCTGCTATGGTTCATAATATAAGACTTTATGCCAACGTTAGGGGGTATTTTGGAAAATGTGGTCACTTTTTAATGTTTTGAAATTAATTTTGTCTTCTGTATAACAGCAGGAGGAATAAAAGAATTAATGCTGAATGATTGTTTCATCCCTGAAACATACCTGGAAACATCAAACCGGGGATTCCCAAACTTCTTAAGTGAAGAATGAGAAAATTCTACAATTCTAAATTTTCCAGGCCTTATTGTGTTTGTTTGAAATCTTATGCTTGTGCAGCGTGTCAGGATAGCAAAGAAGAAAAAAAATACTTCTTCATGCACTCTATTTAAATGTGGCTGGTTTGAATGCGACTCCTGGCAACATTTCAAAACAGTAGCACATGAAATTCGTCTTTGTAGCGGCCATGATATTTGTAAAATGAATGAATAAAATAAGAGCCGAGATGAACACAAAGCTGCTCAGAAAACCTCATTTGTAAATCAAATGAATCCTAATTTGAAAAGTTCTGGATTAAATCTCCATGATATAACTTCCACAAATCCACGATTTCAGGTTCAAGATCAGCTTGTTTTTTCTCTCTGGTCGTATTTGATTAAAACTCTTGTCCAAAGATTGAAAAATGTGTCATTTAAACAACTAAAATCATCTGTTGTGGCAAAAGTTATTTTTGAATTCTTCTTCTTCTTTATAGTGAGTGCTCTAGTTGTTTTATTATGCTAATACATTGCATTATACATACTATCAAATCATTTACTGGTATTTTTGAGCGAGATCACTTTTTTAAAGTTTTGATATACATTTTGTCTACTACATAGCAGTAGGAAGAAAGTAATAAACTGGCAGGACATTGATGACACTTTAGATCTTGAAATGTGGCAGGAATTAAATCAATCGTAATGATATAGCGTTCATCAGAGCACGGTTTGATGATGTGGCCCTGAACGATCAGCTTGTTTCCATATATGGTTATATTTGAATGAAAAAATGTAGACGCCAACAAAAACAAACAAAAACAGAAACGCTGTCTCAAGTATACATAGTCACAAAGAACCGTTATTGGGCTTTCAATAAATCCAGAGTTTCATAAATCTCTTTTTTTAAACATCTGTATTTGACGGGCTTGTGCTCCAAAGAAAGCACAGGCACTGAGCGACTTGCAACACACACACACACACACACACACACACACACGAATGCAAAAGCCACAATTGCAGGTTCTGCGTGTACGAGTGGCCCGAGCAGCAACGCTCATTGTTACAGAGCAAACATTTTCAGTCGTATCTGATGTTGTTTTCACAACGCAGAGAGAAAGTTTAGTACAGAAATAATTGACTTTATTGCCTCTGGTTTATAGCGCGGCTCCATCGTGAACACCCGGCCCAGTGATTTGTGTTTAGCTTTGGCTGATCACTTCTGAAATGCTGGCTCTGGGTTTGGGCACTCGTGTTTATGTTAGGTGCACGTGGACATGAAAGTTATGGCTGTTATTTTAAAAAAGTGAGGAAAAAAGAAAAAAGAGAGAGATTCTGGTGCAGGTCCTGAGCTCGTATTTTATCTCCTTTTCATTGACCAGAATCAACAGCTCGCTTCTCTTTAAATAAATAAAAAGACTGCACTCTTAAGTTTGAAATAAATCTCAGTGTATTTATAATGCAACAAGTGCACAATATGAAGCTCTATATTTCAGTAAAAGTCGTGAATCTATTTGGAGTGACTTAACTCTGTTTTATAGCCTGTTATTGCAGAATGAGTCAAAGCTAGTCTATTACACCAGCTTCAGGAATTGACAGGAGAGGTAATAATTCATGCTAAAGTGAATATTTCTGTGCGTCACAGCCACGTAAGCTGTCACTTAAACCACAGTAATGTGTGCTATACATATCCTGCACAATCCCGCTAGGAAGTATTGCTGCATCCGGTTTAACCCGGAATCATGTCATTTTCAAGCTCTGTGCGTTCAAAGTACAAATATCGACGCTACAATAAACGGTGCTTTTTGTTAGAGGCAAGCTAGCCTGCTAACATTAGCAATCATGAGGTTATAATATGTTACCTTTCACAGAAACTGTACAATCAGTGTTATTCATAGATTTGTGTTTGTTTAAAGTAACTACAACTATAAACTCATTTAAAGTACTGAAGTAATATTTTAATTCTTGTTCATGGTTTTAGCAGTCATTTTGAGTAGTCACGGTTCGGGATGCCTTTCCGAATTTCCTAGTAGGAATTCCATGTCCGAGGAGGTGTTTTCTTTCGTTTCTCCCGAGTTACAAGCTCTGGTTGAATGTAGCAGTACAATATACGTTTATTTGTATTAGCACATTGTAAATTTATTTGTATTAACACATCCTTGATTAGCAACATTAGCTACACTAACTAGCTGCCTGTAGCCATCTCAGTACTTAGCTTAGCAAATGTTGCCTCTCCACCTGTAATAATTCATTTTTTGTAGCTACACAATGCTAAACTGAGTATTGTATCATGTGTTAAAACTGCTAGACAGTTTTGTTTTCTACTAAACTAGCACAGATTAGGCTTATTCAGGTTATTTGCTAGACATTGCGTTTGCTAGCAAATTAGCTGACATTAAGCTAATTATTATATTGTGTAATCCAGTAGCCATGGTTGCTATCAAGCTAGCTAAGAATATGCTAATTATTATACTGCATAAACTAGATGCCTAAGAGTTACCTAGAGTTACAGGCTGGATAACCTGATGCTAATTATTAAATTGTGGTGAAGCTAGCTCACATTATGCTATTTATTCTATAATTAAAACTAGTATATAATTAGCCTGCTTTGCCTTACACCTTAGCTACAGTTAGAACATTACATCTGGCTAATATTTGGCTAACTATTATGTAATCAAAAGCATGAGTCAGGTGGGCCTTCATCACTGATTATAATGCAAATGGGATCAAATTTTAGGAAATTTTGATATATTTGTAAATTTGATATAAAGTGTAAACCAGCGCTGGTAACTGTCGTGTCTTTATTAAGGCATGGAGGAAGAAACGAAAGTGAGTCATATTGTTTGACTCGGCTCACCAATAGGAGTCGATTCTTTCAGGAGAAAGTTTTTCAATATTTCGATCACTGATTTTTCTTCTTTGTTTTGCTATGACTGTAATAGTTTCGTAAATCTTACTCTACTTTCTAAATAACCAAATATTATTGATTTCATTTTTAGTTTAGTATTCTCGGATGAATAACTCATTAAAGAAGGAATCAGTTGATACTTTTGATTGTAAACTGATAAATGGGAAAAGCTGAACCGAACCGAACTGAGCTGAGTGAAACCATTAGGACAGAAATATGATACACTTCTTCTAAACACATTACAATTTTACTGATATCTATGTTGGGAATGTGGTCGTTCTTTCACCTTCAAAATAGAAAAACGTTTCTCCATCTCTGGAAATTTTAACCCCTTATTGAAAGAGAGGGATGAGACAGCTGAAAGAGATCATGAGGTCATCGGCTATCTTGTTCGTAGAAAGTAAATCTTTCGCTGCCTGTCTCATAAGTGTATTTTAAAAGCTGCGTTTGTGGAGGAACATGGAGGAACATGCAGACCTCTGCAGCTGCGAGTCCCCTATTAAAGACAGACATGTGCAGGACCTCATGTCTCCCTGTGTGTTAAACCTTCCTCCCCATCTGCCCGATCTCTCGCACACACTCCGTTTCTGTGTTTTAACGAGTGTGTGATGAGCCTTGCAGGTGTTCGTTAGGACCGATCCTCATCGTTTATGCTTCAGCGAACTTCTTCTTTGCCCCTTCATCACTCCTCGTGTGCTCCTCTGTTTCACTTCCTTGTTAATGGGCTGTTTGGAGATCACTGCGGATGGACGCAATCACGGCCTCCGTGCTTTAGCACAGAGTGGGTGGGTTGTAAATCTTCCACACCGTGCTGCTCAATCAGCGGCTCGGCCTCGGCTGTTCCAGACGCCTCGTTTGTTTGTTGAGTTGAGCGTGAGTGGGAGGCGGTCATGGAGGAGGGGGAAGAGCGAGCAGGTGCTTCTGACCACAGCCTGCATGTGTTTATGCTTGGAGGAAACTCTGGTGTACCAGAACATAGTGCGTAAACCTCTCCGCCTTCAATCCTGACAATTAGTGCTGCTAATGAGAGCACACTGCAAATCAGAGTTTAAGTCTCTCAGGCGCTTTTTAATCTCTCCTCACTTTTTTCTTTTTTTCTTTCTGTCCGAACTTCTGGACCTTGGGGTATCAAATACATTACTGATCATCAAGCTACTGAGATGCGTCTTGAGTGTACAAATGTTTGTCATTAGGCTAGTTAAGCACTGATACAATACATCCTCTTTTAAATAGGAGCATCATTAAAACATCTTTATATTATTAGACCTTAAGCACCACTGTTGTACCTTGTGAGGTGACTTTTTCATTGTTTGTACCCTGAAGAAGAAAAATGTACATGTGCAGTACATTTTCGCAAATACTTTCAGTGGAAAAGGGAAGAGCAGAGGTGGATCTGTAACCCTAACTCACCCCAGGCCCACCCAGATTTTTCCAGGCCCACCCATTAGCTATTTTCTGTATCTACCGCTGGACAATAGAACTTTTTTTCCCCTCTGAAGTATGCTGATGGTAGCATCACAACTCCGTTTTAACACGTAAAATCTGTCATTCAACAAGGAAACGTATAACATCTGGCAGAGTAAGAACAGATATCAAGAAGTCGAAATATTTCTAAAATGAAAAAATAAACAAGGGAGATGTAATCTTGATACCACTTTTATTGTTTTTTTTTCCATAATTAATATTAAAAACACCATTTTTAATGTCTTATAATGGCAAGGAAAGCAAACTCATTATCTAGTTGCTAAATAAACAATATATTTTTTTGTGTAAACTTTTGCACTCGGCTGTGTATACATGGAGGTTTTGTGCGGTGCTGTGTGTAATGAACCGGACCAGTCCTCTTTATATGCGCGGAGTGTTGGATGGAAAGGAAAGCAAGCGTTTGTCTGTAAGTTGCTGAATGGAGGGTGAAGAGTGACGAGCTCCAGCCTCAACATCAGTCAGTCGTTTTATTGGCTTTGACGGTATCTTTTGCTGGCGCTCTTTTCCACACCGCCATCTTTCCAAACAGCTTGCCTCAGGCCAGAAAGCTGCCATACAATAAGATCAACAGGACTGATTTACACACTGCTCGCTCAGCCGGGGATAAAAGAGTGGGGTTTTGCAAAGTCGAATGAAAACATGTCTGGACTATGAGTGTAAATCAAAGTCTGGACACACACACACACACACAGACATGCTGTTCGGTGAACATTTGCATCATTAGTTGTACGCCTGCATTAACCACCGCTGTGGCTTTGGGGTCTGAAATCGAGCAGTATGACTCAGGAAACCAAGTGCAGAAATGCTGAAGACCAGATCAAAGCCTTATACTACTGCTTATTTTCTTTCTTCCTCTATCTGAAAGGGGAAAAACAGCTCTCTCCTTCTAATTACATGGCCTTGTCTAGGGCTACGTTTATCTGGGATGGATTTGGTGGTACCTGTATTTCATCTTGTTGGACAGATTTGATTAAGTGAATATAAAACATCTTTTCCTCCCTGATGAAATAATACGTCACTGACTTTGCTAAGTGTGCTCAGGGTCCTGCGCAAATCCTTTCTCTTCACAGCGGTTATATAATGATCAAAACAACTGATTTCACTTCCTGCCCTAATGAAGAAAGCCCCGTGCAGTGAAACCAGAAACTTTTAAAAATAAATTTAAAACTGAATCTAAATATCGCTCACCGTTCCTCTTCCTCAGGTCTGTTTAAAGTGTTTTATGACTTTATCTTGACCACACAGCGTTTCCAGAGCACACTGGCCTCTCTGATTGTGAAACGTTTGCTATATGTCCTGAAATGAATTAACTTATTTTTGCAAATGTAAACAGTCTCGGCCGGGCCAAGCGTGAAGGATTTTCTGTTTAGCAAATGTGTGCTGAACCAAACCATACAATGCAGTGAGGGGAAGTTTATAAAGAGGCTCTCGAATTTGTGGTTCTGTGGGCACGCAACCCCAGAAAGAACACAAACATGGAGTTTTTCATGTTTTACTTTATGGAGCTGAGGAATTTTTAGATTTGAGTTATGAATGTGTTGCTTTAAAATGGTGTAAATAAAATGAAGGTACATAAAATTTACATATAAATATAAATTTACACTCAGGATAAAAAGGTAGTACTCTTAAGAACACCTTTGTACAGGAACAGAACAGTTCAGTAATACAGTATAACATAATGTTATAAAATAATATATGTATAATACAAATCATTTTAAATCATTTTTTAAAATAAAATATTTAATTGCTATGTTATTCACATACTATACTGTTTTATAATATACTAATAATATATTAAAAATCAATAAACTAATGTATTCTATTACATTACACTTACATTATACTAGGGACATGCAACATATTTACCTTGCATTTGTTTTTAATATTTACTTTTCATATGGAATAATGAAAAATTAAATGCCTGAACTCATGAAGGGAAAAAACATGTTCAGTATTAACAGCAGGAATTAATAGTCAAGTCAAGTGGCTTTTATTGTCATGTCGACATGTACATGTGGTACAGTGTACAGTGAAACGAGACAACGTTTCTCTAGGACCAAGGTGTTGCATATAAGACAACAGAAGTACAAAAGGTGGACGTGTGCAACAGAAGAAAACAGAAGACACATAACGTGCATGTGTGCAAACATGTGCAAACATGGCAAAAACAACATAAAGTGCAAAGTGTGCAAGTGTGCAAACAGTGCAG
>JAQQZX010000006.1:20692702-20704144 GCA_030068355.1 Notoglanidium maculatum | reverse complement strand
TAAGGTTCTTGGCAAAAGTGCTGATCATGTCTTTATGGAGGTGGACATGGTCATGGAGGTTGTGGATGCCGAGGTTTCTCTCTCTTTCTCTCTCTCTCTCTGTGTGTCTGTCTGTCTCTCTCTCTCTCTGTCTGTCTGTGTCTCTCTCTTTCTGTCTCTCTCTTTCTCTCTCTCTGTCTCTCTTTCTTTCTGTCTGTCTCTCTCGCTCTCTCTGTCTGTCTCTCTTTCTGTCCCACTCTCTCTCTCTCTCTATCTCTCTCTCTGTCTTTCTGTGTCTCTCTCTGTCTGTCTCCCTGTCTCTCTCTGTCTGTCTGTCTGTCTGTCTCTCCCTGCCTGTGTCTGTCTCTCTCTATCTGTCTCTCTCTCTCTCTGTCTCTCTCTCTCTCTCTCTCTCTCTCTCTCTCTCTCTCTGGTAGTTCTACATGTGATAGTTGATGTACTTTATCTGTGGTAAAACATAAACTTGTTTTTTTCTATTAAATATATATAATCTTTATGACAATGAAGTGTGAATAATGTTCTTGACGCAGCTCATTCGCATGTAGTGATGCCGCAAAACTCCATAAAACGTCACATGCACAGAGGGCTGGGAATTTTAACAGGCAGAAGTGGAATAAAGTAACAGAAGTAAAAAAGGTCCAAATCTAGAGAATCAATTACACAAAATGTGTATTAGGTGCAAATAATGTGCAGTAAAGAGGAAATGCGTCAGGCCTACCTCTGACTTAGACTCCAACGCCCAGGAACACTCAGGCGCTAGAGCTCCTTCCCCGGAGTTCTAATTGGTAGGAGCTGCAGCCAATTCACACCACACCCTCCTCACAGACTATGTATACACGCACTCTCATCATGCTCCCTGCGAAGCAATAGTTTGCCAGTCTCTCTAGCTGCTGAGCGTTTCCTGTTGTGTTTACTCCTCTGTTTATGACCTTTGCTAGCTTTAACGTTTACAACCTTGCCTACTCTGTTTTGTACTGTTTGCCCGATCGATTGACCTCTGCCTGTTTTTTGACAACGATATTGTGTCACTGTTCTCTGGTACTTCTGCTTGATGAATCGGATCTGCACTTGTGTCCTCTACTGTTGGTGTTGCCTGACAAAATGGTGCTACATGAAAACAGAGTTAATTTGTAATTTGTGTTAATTTGAATCGTCACTGTGTTGCGCAGCGTTAAAAGATGCCATGGCAAACGGAACTGATTTATATATCAGTCAGCATGATGGATTGTGCCACACTTCTGTATTATGATGTGTCCTGGGCTCAGCTCAAATGCATCATGGCTGTTTGCGTGACTTAAAGAGCCAGCTTATAGCCAGGGGGTAAACTGCAGGAAGCGCAGCAGTGGCAGAACTTCTCCATCTTTGATTTATCTGAATGGAAAGTAATGCTAAGTAAAGCTTGTGTTCTAGTTTGTAAATCACAGCGTTGCATGATGTTGTAATTCAGCTTCATAATGAAATGTGTTAGCTTGTAGAGTGCATGGTGTTTTTCTTCATTCGAGGACACTGTTTCTACACGGTGAATACATCATTACAGCAGAACGTGTTCATGAGAGATTATAAACAATAAAAAAAAAAAGTCACTCATATCTCTCTCAAGTCCACCCATTTAACTAACATTTTCCCTCCACAAATCTTACCTAATGCACCTTTAATAGATTAAACCTGACTGATCTCTTTTTTTTATATATATATATAACTGTTTTCAGTGTACACAGATAACTCAAGATCTGTTCAGCGGAGAAAATCTGGAGCTCCAATGTGCAGTGTTAGGTGTACAGGAGAGGACAGTCACGTCAACATAAATAATGCGATAGCTATATGATGTATTAGTTCACCAGATTAAAATGACTCCCAAATTTTGTAAATGTTCCCCTTTTTTTGGAGCTTTTATAGCAGAGCAGATGGAATACATTCCTCACATCTAAAATGAAATGACAGTTTCTGATTTCCAGTATTACAAATTACATTTTCTTGCCAATCATGTAAAAGAAACGATCCTTATCTGGATTTTTTCTGGTTCTCTTTGCAGATTAAGAGTTCAGCAATGGCTGCCGCTCACCTACATGGAGGCAGGCACATGGAGAGATGGCTTATCTCGTCATTGAGACGTGCGACGCCGGATCGCTCTTCGTCACATGCAGCACAGACGGAGTCTTCCTGAAGTCCTACCGTCGCGCTCCATTTAAAGCCAGAACAGGCTGCAGCTAGCCGTGTTTTTGAGTGTACAAACAGTCTACGCCTGGACACACTGCTAATATTACACACAAAAGTAGAACATGTGACTGCTTTATTTCCGTTAAACGTCGTCACAAAGTAGCTTTAGAGAAATCCAGTTACAGAGTTAAATCCGTAATGAGAGGTGACGGCGGTGAGGAAAAACTCCCCATGTATCCAAGTGAGATTATCCACTTCAGCAAGGGTGCTCTCTGGGTGAGAGGGGCATAAACACGCCCCCCTGTCAATCACAGCAGCGCTGACCAATTGTGTAAGCTCGTGTATGTGGAAGAGGGTAGATAGCGCTTTCCTCTGAGTGTGATGATGTAGGTAGCTGGCTTCATTTGACATGTACAAATGAGAATTTATTCATCATAGTTTCTCATTTAGTACGTTAGAGTGAATTTTATACACTCGCACAGCACTCTGAGACTGTACAGAGATCTGGCCACACTTTTGAAGAACACATCTCCTCTCTTTGCTGAGGACAACAGGAAGCAGGTGAAGCTTTTAGAAACGAGCTTTTAGAAATATTTAATATATTTATATATATATATATAATTAAAAAAACAAAAAGACTAGGAAGTTGATTAATTGCTTGGCAACTCACTGATATGCTCTATGAATAAGGAAAGTTTCGGGGTTAATAAGTGTAAGTGAATAAACAAAACTGCTACTAATGTCCACGTATCAGGAGGCAAAAGATTATTACATTTGAGTGTTTAAGATCCAATGTCATATAATGTAAGTCTATAAGAAACACCTTTCCAAAATATTTCGGAGAAAAGACCCTTGTGTCGTTTCAAACAGGAAAAGGGCTTTGGAACAAATGTCTTTTGTTTTTTTTTAAACATGTTATTAGTAATACATCAGTTTTCTAATTAAATGCATAAAGCAATGTTGCGTCAATGACAAGAAAATGTTTAATATTGTAGAATGTCCATGAAACAGGTTTCCTCTTCTCAGGTATGTTATAGCAGCTATAAACATTCTTTCCCTCACTGGCCTGATCTTTCCTTTTCCTCTCTTGAAGTTAAAACTTGAAGTGAAAACACAGAAAACATCACCATATCAACACTTAGAGATGTTTTTAAATCCGTTTACATGGGTCATCCTCCATACAATTAACGAGCTGTTACCATAGAAACAATAACGTATTGTGACCAAGTGCATTAATATAAACCTGAGCTGCCGTTATAGGAAATAGGAAATTTAATCAACACCTTCTGACCAATCAGAACCCAGAACTCAACAGCACTGTGGTATAAAAACTCCCAATGTAGTCAAAGATAGACTTGTGCACTCTGTAGGTAGAATTATTAGACTTATAGACTTTTATAAAAAAACACTTTTTATGAAGGCCATATCTATAATAACTTATACACGTGTTTTTATCATGTTATAACACATTCACAAAGCATTAATATTATAATTTGTTTGGATTATTCCCCAGTGTTCTCCCTACTTTAGTCATGTCCAATTCCCACCCATCAGATCACCTCCCCTGTCACAAGACACCGCCAACCTATGATTGGCTACTAACGCTGTAATTGACAGGTCGAGAGATCGTGTGCCCTCCCTCCCTCCCTCCCTCCCTCCCTGAGAGCACAGGCCAACTTCGCTCTTTTGAGCTGTGCAGTCATTTATTTACATTTAGCTGTTTGCATTTAGTTGTTTAAAAGGTTATCGAACATGAGGGAACAATCGTGAGCATCGGTGAAAATGAAATGAATTAGATTTCATGTATCAGTCACGTATCAGTAGAATATCTACTCCCGGAGTCCGCATGCCTAAAGCCGCAGTAAGGAAAGAGTAATTACATCACAACTCGGTGAGGGCTGTCCCACCAGCTGTGGTGCATTGTGGGAGGTTTTTAGCACAAGGTGTACTTTACGGGGAGATTTTTAGTCCTTCGTGCCCCTCGAAGCCCATTGCATGAGTAAGTCAGGTTCATCACACACACACTCACACACACAGTCGGTTAGGGCCGGAGAAGAGTTATCTAACACACTCTTGTCAAGATGGATGACAGAACATCAAACGAGAAACAGAGCAAGAGAGACACTCACACACACATGCTCTCTCTCTCTCTCTCTCTCTCTCACACACACACACACACACACACACACACACACACACACGTGCACACAGAGCTCAGAAGCTGAGTTGCATCTTCACACTCGGTCACTCCTGTGGCTGCAGTGTGAAGTATGCGCTCTGAGATTAATCACAGCTGACAAGAGGAGAGGAGGACATCAGAGTCTGCTCTTCACTTCACTGTGAGATAAAGTCTGTCTGTACACACACACACACACACACACACACACACACGCGCACACACACACACACACACAGAGAGAGAGAGAGAGAGAGAGAGAGAGAGGTTCTCCTCTCACTCCTGTCGCTGTGCTGTTTTTCACATCACTGCAGTGTGAAAGAATGCGAAAATGTGCCAGTTACTCAAGCCCTCTTTTACAGAAAAAAAGAACCCTCTTCTGAATACACTTTTGAAGTATGGGTGATTTATTCAGTAGCGCTGCTTCCCGCTTTAGCGACTTTATAAATTAACAAATCAGTCCTCAATAATGACTTCAAGCTGCGGAGGGGAAAAAAATTGTGTTTAGCCGTCGGAAAATTTATACAGGATTTCTCACCGGTGACTCCATTTGTTGGAAAAACATCATTTGGAGTGGCAGACCGGCGACATTTACAGCGCCAAATATTTACAAAAAGATCTTTGTACATGAAATTTTGTAGCACGAGAATTGCAGCAAAATATACTTTCACATTTCGATGATCAATTTCTTAACTTGCCTCGGTGGTAAGTCTCAGATCTCGGCATTTTTAAGGTAGCAGAGGGCAATAAACACCTTCCCATCGATGTAAACACAGGCCCGTGTCCAACACGCACTTTTCTTTTCTTTAAAACACACCTTCAGATCCAGCCTCGTGCTGTACAACACCGCTGCACCGTTTATAACCAACATAACTCTGTCCTGAGGGATCTTGATAGCTCAATCACACACAGTTTTGCCTTCATGCTCATTTTTTACATTATAGCTTTTTTTTTCCCTTCAAAAATGAGCAACAAAAATATTGGCACTCCTCTTCGATCCTGGTCAGGGTTGCAGAGGATCCCAGGACTGCAGAGTGTGAGACTCTGTGCGTGGTGCCAGGCCATCACACACACACACATGCGCGCGCACACACACGCTCTCACACCAGCCAATTTAGAGTCACTAATCCACCTGTCATCATGGTCTTAGAAGGTAGAACCCAAAGGAAACGTTCAGAGAGAACATGAGAAACTCCGCACAGACGGTGATGGGAGCTTATTGACGAGCGTGCACTACAGTGCCACTTCTTTTTCATTTTTATTTTAAAATGAATGCAAATTGTTTTTCAATAGATTATTTTATTTCATTTCATATGACATTCTCAGCATAACGAGAGTGAAAAGTAGAAATATTTTCATACTTTTGAACTTTACATCATTTACATGAGTTTGAAATATTTTCATAAATTTCAGAAAGAATTTGATACGTCACATTTGTTTGTTTGCTTGATTGTTTATTTGTTTATTTAGCTCTAATGATGGCACGCGTTCACAGAATGCACAGGATGGTGTGAAAACTGACGTTAGAACAAATCTCGAATGGAATCAAATGGAAGAGATTAGACTTTAGTGAAATCTGACTTTTTGTAAAAATAAGTTGGAGGAGTTAAATGGGTTTCACCCTTCCCAGAATCCTCCGGGAATGAGACGCCGTTTTCGAGGGTAGCAATATTCCAAAAACGATCCGCAGCATCCTAGGCCTGTGATCTTGCACTGTAACGTGAAACTGACGGTATTTTGTCAAAGTATCTATATTTTAAATTCTTTTGATGGATCCATTCTGTTTTCGTCTGGTTATCCTGTATGTAATGGACCAGAACTGGTCTCGGCGTCTCTCGCGCGGTGTGAAGGAATATAAAGAGAAAAGGTATTTTGTTAATAAGCTTCCACATATGACATGTGAATGAAGAAAAAGTTCACGGTGGAGAAAGAAGGGGCCAATAACAGTGAATTTGCGGGCGTTTCGCTGCACAGAGCAGGTAGCAGGTAGCGGTCACGTGCTTTCAAAACAAAAACATCGCACTGGATTCTGGGAAGGGTGAGCCGGGGTCTTTAAGGAGGTCAACGGCAGAAATTTGCCTAGATTTAAACATTGACCTTGAAGGACTCTTCTGAAAGTTTGTTTATTTCCTGTTTTAAATGAGAAAAAAACTTCCTGAGATTTTCAATGTGGTGTCAGAATGACCTGTGGATAACAGACATAACCACTTAATATGCTTTACATGTCCGCATGAGAAGTGCCCAGTTTTTCTGAGTCTTGTGATCAAAATCAGCTATTAGACATCATCTCCATAACAAAATCCCACTCCTGAATGTCAAAAAGCTTGATTTGAAGCTTTTATATTATAGTCAGATTAGACCAAAATTGCTTTTTGTCTCTTAATTATATATACATAGTAACTGATTTGGACTATAATCGATGGATATTTATATACTGATAATATATGTTGCTCACATAATACTTAAGGAGAATAGAAACCCTGGAATGTCTTTTTTTTTCTGTCCACCTTTCCCCCCTCCACTACCGTTTCAGCACTAATCCGGCAACTGAGCCACGTTTAAATTTATCCCAGGATTACAGAAGCGATAGAGTTCTCCAAGTAAAATCATCTTGGCGTCCAACAGATTTATTTAGTGAGTTTGAAGGAGTGTTTGCTCAGTAGCTGCGCTCACCTCGAATCTCTCTTGGCTCTGAGGAACCGATCGACTGATAGCATCACTGCGAGAGAGAGAGAGAGAGAGAGAGAGAGAGAGAGAGAGAGAGAGAGAGAGAGAACAGACTATGGTTTTTATTTATTTTTTTATTTTTATTATTATAAATTTTTTTTTACTGAAGTGTATAATCTCGAGAGCTAACCAGTTGTCGAACGCAGCGAGCGTCTGGACGTGTCAGGTCGGCTTGTTGTGGTTGTCACACACGACTGGAAACTTCAGAAGGCTGTTATTATTGTTATAGCAGCAGAATGAATGGGCTTTTTGTCTGCCTGATATGGCGTGTAAATATAGAGTTGCACATTTTCTGCTTGTGTTGCTGCTGTTTGTGACTGAGACCGAAAACATGGCAATAAGAGTGGGCATGTGGTAGCAGCTTTGGCCTGGATTACGAGTGCCACTGAACAGAAAGACTTTATTATTGTCTGAGGTGAGAATGCCAGGCAGTCGGACGCGTGCTTGTGTGTGTTTGTGTGTGTGAAAATGCTCTCCAAGTGTTCATAATTTTTTACGATGCCAGTGAAGGGAACTCTGCCATGAGAGCTACAAGCTGAGAATGATTGGCAGACAGGATATAAATAGACTCCTTTTTTCCATCCTGGAGATATCTCTGTTAGGGTGGCACGGTGGTGCAGCAGGTCGTGTTCCATCTCACAGCTCCAGGACCCACAGTTCGATCTGATCTCGGTCTGGAGTTTCACATGTCCTCTGCATGTCCAGCTAGGTTCCTTCTGAGTTCTTTGGTTTTCTCTGACTTCCCAAAAACAGGTGTCGGTGGATTGGCTATGCTAAGTTGCCTGTAGGTGTGAATGATCAGGATAATGCACCTACTGAAGATGAATGAATGAATGTTTCCGCTAGAAACAGTATCAGTTCAATACCCAGGGTCTCTATCAGGTCGACTCCAGCAATTAATAGTGGTTCAGATATCTGAACGAATTTGATCCAATCCTGAACAAATGCAACCTGAGATATCAAAGAATTGCTTCTAGCACGTGAAGCAGGTTGAAGTAGCTCACGTGATAACGGCCTTAGCGTATCATGTCAGCTGTGTGGAAATAGTTTGCAATAAAGATGATTTTTCTTTTTTTTCCTTTTTTTTTTGGAAATTTATTTTGGACCTGGAAATGTTTACATCTTAAAAGACTAGATTGTGATTTTTGATAGGACTGATTATATTATAGCTATGCTCAATTGTATTAATTTATGTTTGCGATGTAAGTCATTTTGGGTGAAAGAGTTTAACTGAATAGAAAGTGGTCCATGTTAAAGCTTAGTAGTTTTTAAAGAAAAAAAAATCAGCACATTGGTATCGATAATGGCTGATACTCAATGTTTCTGTAGAAGTGAAAAGAGAGAAATGTTTTGGTGTTATTTCTAATCTTCACTCCTCTACTCTTTTACAAGTTTTTCTAAGCGCTACTCGTGTCCCAGGATGACACTTTCCTGAGTCTCAGGAGAAGCACACAGACTCATCGATTGTACTTAAATAAAGCTACACAGAGTTGCGATGGAAGCTGCTGCAATGCGAATAGAATAATCTGCTTCACCCCAGAGACTCGTTTCCTCTGGCTCTCAGCCCGGGCGCACAGTAATAAGTCTGCTCCGGCACGCTTTTGTCATCCAGCTCACACTCAGCCCCTGATTGCGCGCTTCTCCTCCGAGTCAGCACCTCCACCCGGCCAAAGACAACACGCCGTATCTCCTAACCTATCAGCTCCTCAGCACACAGCTGCCTTTTTACGCTTTTTATTAAATCAGACACTTTCAATCAAAGCCACGGCAAAGAGAAGGCCCTCATCAAGGAAAAGCAATCAGGCCGTCGCTGACGTGAGCCGCGTGTTTGTTGTGTAAGGCTTTTGATTAGCACGCTGTTTATATTACCGATCGTGATCAGAGCCTGGCGCAGGCCGAGACCGGGTATCGCTTAAACACTTGCCGTGCTCTGGTTCTTCTTTCCAGGCTCTCAAGCTGCCACTCTTTTTCCATGTCACTCCATTACGTGCCCAAAGAACTGTCACGAGCTGTCTAAAGGAGGCGTCTGCCCTGACAGCTAGCGCAGGCCTGCTCAGACAGCTGCGAATCCGCCTCTGCCTCTGCCTCGGTCTGCTTTTCTCATTTTCCACCCTTGATGATGGAAGCGACTAGAGTTCGCTCAACACGCCAGCAAAACAGGAATTAAAAAAGCAGTGGAACCAGCAGCATTTTTCAAATTGGCTCGGAGGAGAAATGCATTCTGTGTTTTTTTTCTTTCTTTTTTTAAAGGGATTTACTGAAAGTTTTGACATTCACTTCCCTCTGACATGTTACAGGTATATCGAATAAAATAAAAACAAAAAAAGAACTGGGTGGAGCGGAGCGGAGTGGAGTGGAGCGTGTAGCTGGACTTAACGTTGGCTCTTCCAGGCCCGGGGCCACTTTGGGCTTATTATGACACACAAGGTTCTGGAAAGAACAGGCCGTCCTTGGCATTACAGAAATACACTGCAGATGCACACAAGCTACCATCTTACTTGGTTTTTTATTTTTTTGGTCTCTTATTCAGACCACTCAATTTCTAAAAAAAAAAATCTTTTTAACTTGGTTGCTGTCATCAGAATGGAAAAGAAGCATAAAGTGCTGGAAGAATGGTGGCTATTTTCTGCATAGCAAAATGCCTGTGATTAAAAACACCCCTGCTGCAAACAATTCATGTGCACCATGTTGGCACCGTGGCATGAGGTAGTAAAAGAGAGAGAGAGAGAGAGAGCTTCAATAATCATCAGTGAGAGAGTGGCATAGCAACAAAGACTCTACTCAACATGTGCCAAACTGCCAGGCTGCTGCTAGGAATGTACAGAAACAATAAATGTTTCATATTGTTCAGCCAATTAAGAGCTCTCGAAAGTGCACTAGCCTTGAAAGTGTTTTATTTTTTTCCCATAACTCAAATAAAGAGCGTATTGTTATTCCGTGCAGAAAAGTTCAGTTCAACCAAATTCATAAGTGTAATTTACTTTTATAACGCACGTCTCCTCAGCAGGAAGGAGCAGACCCGGACTCGCTCGCTCACTCGCTCAGACACAAACATGCGATGAGCCGGTGCATTAAAGAGATAAAATGTCCGAGTGGCAGATGCAGCCTGGAAAATATGCCGCTGAGCATCATCACACTCGCGCTACGTTTTCGGAGGAACAGCTCTTTTTAACGACCCCACTCTGTGTAATTTTACAAGACCAGTTTATTGTAGATTTTACAGCTTGCGTTTCAGTGCAAATTAAGACAGGTTTCTTTTTTTTTCTTTCATTTTTTTAAATGCTCTCATGTCTTAAACCCCTCTACAGGACTTTCAAGAAGAACCTCAGACCACTCTTAAAATCCCACATGTGGAAGCCGTTGATCTGGAGGAAGCTGGCCAAACCCAGAGGTCTTACGAGCGTCGAGAAAAGAATGTGCACGGGAAGCCGAGACAAGAGCTCACGCTGAACAAGAGCTTAGAACCGTCTCTGACGTGGAAGAACTTCGGTGTGACGTCTCCTCAGGAGTGAGCGACAATCCCGAAGTGTCAGAAACGGCTAGGCGGTGATGCCTGCCATGTGTGTGTGTGTGTGCGTGTGTGTGTGTGTGTGGTTTATTCACATTAATATACACAGACCCACTTATACAGACAAGCACAGTTTACGAGCAGATGGGTAATGGAGTTATAAATCCGAGTGTATTGGTAAGCGCTGGTGATCTCTGAGCCACACCGATGTGCTCGGCTGATAAAGCCGCTCCTGATCCATCACACATGTTCCTCCATCCACAGATTGCTCCAACAGAGACGGGAGCGCTTCCAGCTGCCTCCTCCATCATCTCACATCATATTTTTATATCTGCTTTAAACAAATAAACAAAACAATAAGTCCTACATTTCCAAAACCCTTTTGTAACCTTTTGTGGTGCTGCTATGAATGAAATGCTTTGTTTATACTTTGTTTTTACACTTTTCTTAAAGAAGGGATAAACTCCTCCCTGGAGTGTTGTGCAGTTACAGGACAATAATGATCAATGTTGTTGCCTCCCTGACATTGATTAATTTCCTATAACAGCACGTCCCCAAGTGTTTTATTCCTCTTACACCACAGCAATCTGCTGACACTCACACCGGTTTACTTATTTTTTGCTTTCTTTCTTTCTTTTTGTTTGTTTTCTTTATTGATTTTCATCTAACTGTCTCTGTGTTTCTTTCTCTATCTGTCTGTTTAGTAGTCTGTCTGTCTGTTCATCTTTTGTTCTTGCTCAATCACTTTCAACTTCTTTCATTGTTTTGTTCTGTTTCTTTTGTGTGTCTGTGTCCATTGTTTCCTTTGATTCATTTGTTTTTATTCTATCTTTTTCTATGTCAATCTCTGTCATCTCTCTATCTCTCTCTCTCT
>JAQQZX010000006.1:20614104-20633115 GCA_030068355.1 Notoglanidium maculatum | reverse complement strand
ATATATATATATATATATATATATATATATATACACATACCCATATGTATATATACACACTCCCAAGCTTGGGCATACCAATCAGGGCACATGAGTTGATTTTTTTTTTTTATCTCACCACTTTCCTAATCTCTCTCTCTCTCTCTCTCTCTCTCTCTCTCTCTCTCTCTCTCTCACACACACACACTCTCTATCTCACACACACACACACACACACACACACACACACACACACACACACACACACAGACATGTTTGTTTTTGTGCATTTGTGGGGACCTCCCATTAATTTCTATGGGAATAACTCTAACCCTAACTATAACAGCCTTAAGTGTTACCCAGCCCGAACTGTAACTGTAAGTAACCAAACAAAACACAAGACTTTTGTCTGTTTTAGTTTTTTGATTGTATTCACAGATTTTTGTAAAATTGAGTTTTCCCTTGTGGGGACCGGAAAAATGTCCCCACAAGGTATAAATGACTTTTTTTTTCACATTGTTGGTTTTTACCACATTGTTTGGTTTACACTCACCATTTCTCCCACTTGTTCTTTCTCTTGTTCTCTCTCTTTCTATTTGCACTAATGGTTTTATTAGCTCTAATTAATTCTGACTTTCCCATCTATAAAGTTTAAATAACAAGCTTGCTTACGTGCGTAAGGAATAAAACACTCTGTGCCATGCTGTTAATGAGAAATAATCAGCGGCAGGATGGTGTGATGAAGCAGAGTTACTGTTAACACCCCGATGTTGAATACTTTCCTATAACAGGATATCCCTGAGGGTTTTACTCCAGCCAGTGATTAGAATTTTTCATTATTAAACGTTATGGAATGTCTGTGAAACAAATTAGTTCCTGTTCTGATTGATGTTAAAAACGAAGGTTACCTCCCCATCCTCTCTCACAGAGCTGGTCATGGTACAGAGAAACTGCGAAGCATAAACTCCCCTGTCCTGAAGATGCTGACAAAATGTAACACCTTAAGTTACACCTTAAACTTTTGCAAAGTGCTGAAAATGGAGACTCCTTCCTCCTAAAAGTTAAATAAACATCTCCTCACCGTACATCAAGGATTGTACGCTTTCTTTGTCAAATGCATGTTTGTAATCTGGAGCGTCTGCTGTACAAATCCACATGACTGGGCCGTTGCTATGGAAACGATAACGTATTAGAACGGGAACAGATCGTTCACCACTGTCCAAAAATTAATCAGCACCTTCTGACCAATCAGAATTGAGAATTCTGTCCCTTAACAGCCTCTGAGATGCTAATGATCCTGCGCTGGCTCTGACGAGACCGTACTGTGTAACTTATAAAGTTTATTTCAGGAGCAATAGGAACACACACACACACACACACACACACACACGCCGCATGTCTATGACCCGTGCATGGTGAGTACATTACATTTATTTCTATCAGAGTAACTCCCTGCTATTGCTTGTCGACATTTCTCAATAAAGCTGCCAGTATTGCTGTGTTCAGTGATCTCGAGCTCACACTGTTAAGTGCAGGGGGATCGCTTTAGCCACACAGATGCCAAGACGAGTGAAATACCTCTCTTTTCACTTTCTTTCTTTTAGGCGCAGGCACGCTGATCAGGATAGGATGAACCTTACTGTCTAGACATCTTATACGAGGAGCCAACACGGGAGAGCGTTATGTTGGATTTCAGGTTTGGCACGGATTAACGTTCAATACCTTACACTCTCCATGCCTTTCTGAATAAGAGACACGCCGCTATTTACAGATCACACAGGAACGGTTTTCCGTCTAGCTCCTGCTCTGTGGCTCTGGACCAATAATCATATTATTGTTGAGCTCCCATCAGGATGTGTTCATCAGCACCAACAGGAGGGGTTTGCGGACGCGATTCGGGAGGAGTGTCGAGGAAAAAAAATGAGATGACTGCTGAGGATTACCTTGACTTTTTCCTTTTATTTTCACAGGTTGCACGGTACATTAGAGATTGGACGCAGAGAAGGAAGATCGCTGTAATTAAAGAAAGCCTTCACTGAGGAGTTAATCTGCAACTGTGCAGGATATAATTGATCATACAAAAAAATATTCATGGCTTACTGTGTTACTACCGTGCAGCAGCTTTTCTGTTTGGTGTTTTTTTGCCCTGTAACTGAAACTCGGCCCTTGCTGTACGTATAAACCTGCCTTGTTAACTAGAAAGGTCATGAACTCACCAGCCATGAAAGCAAATCTGCCCACTTCAAGAGAAAGCTGCAAAGATAACAGCGCATGGATTACTCCAAGCTCAAAGAGAAACACAGCGTGACATGCAAACTCCGCTGCTGTGTTTCAGGAAAGCAGAAAACAGAAAAGAAAAAGAAAGTGATGGAGGAAGATGGAAGAGGAGGAGAAAATGTGCTACAGCTCGTAGAGGTGACGAACAGGATATCAGAAAGGATGTTTCGGTTTTTAGCATGACAAGGCCAATGATTTGAACAAATCTGCCTGTGGCACTTTTAAAATAAGTGGCCCTAAGAGTGTAAGCTTCACTTTCTCTCGACGTTCCCGTTAAAGGCATGTGGCTGGTGTGAAAATGTCACTTTACATGAGGGAGATGTTAAAGGTTCCATGCGGGGAAAAAGAAGTGACAATCAAGGCGTCTTTGAGATTTTTTAATGAGAAGAGGTGTAGACATGGCAGTAATTACAGGAAATGAGCACCCTTTGACCTCCGTTACCGTGTGTGTGTGTGTGTGTGAGAGAGAGAGAGAGAGAGAGAGAGAGAAAAGGAGAGACTGTATTACTGCCAGCACAGGAAAAACAGGCCTATATTTAGCACATTTATAGCACTTGTTGAAAACGCTGTTGGAAAAATGGGTGAAATCCTGTAACAGATTTGACAGCAAAAAAATCTCTTCTCTATACTACAGATCTGTTACATTCTCAATTCTGATTGGTCAGCAAGTGTTGATTTGTTTTCTGGAACATCCTTGTTTTGCCTGTAGGACGATCACAGCTTCATATTAATATGTTATCGTTTCTATAGTAACAGCTCATTCGCGGGTACGTGTACGGCGGGTCCACATAAACTGATTAAAATACTGTTAAAATGGTGATGTTTTCTGTAAAGTTCTGTAAAGTTTTCTGTTTATCTAACATTTATGGAAGGAGTCCTCAGTGCCGAGCACTTCATGTCAGTCCGAGGTAAAGCTGTAACTACGTTTTCTGACATCTTGAGGACAGAGGAGTTCACACTTCTTTGTTTTATTAATATCAAAAGAGACTAAAAGAGAGGCTAGTGAGGGAGCGTGTGTTTATTGCTGCTATAAAGTACCAACAGGAAGTAACTTGTCTCACGGGCGTTCCGGAACATTAAATGTAACTTTTAATGGATAAAAATGTACGACATCATGTTCTTTAAATAGATAAAAAACCTGTAATCATTGGCAGATTGACTTCTAACAGCAACTTTACTTACTTCATCCTTAAATTAAATTTAAGCTTTTAAATTACAAAATTTAAGCTTTTGATTAAATTATTTTATTAATTATCATAATAATTATTAATAATTATAATACACAATCACACCTGCAAGATTAAAATGAATTTACAAAATGGCAGCAATTATTAGAAGGATTCTGGATTCACAAATAACGCTCAATAATGCTAGCTGTAGAAATTGACATTGCTGTTCACTTATTAAAGCTCCACTATGTAGTATTCAGCCCCCTGAACCCCCCTCTCTTACCCCTCCCTCTCCAAGCATGTATTAGAGCTTCCTTTCTTCTTCTTCGTCGTCCTTCCGCTGCTTCCTTCCGGATTCACGCTGCTGCTTGTAAAAACGTGAAACGCAGAAGGCGCTCTCTAGAGGTTTGTCCGTTCTGGGCTACTGTAGCGGCGCAACATGGCGGCTCCGTACAGGTGGACCCGCTCCCTGTGTAGGTATAAAGGGCTCGTTCTAAACTTACGCAAACACAACGATTCAGAGTTACAGCTAATTATACACTAATGAGGACATACTTATGAATTCCATTAATATATTATGAAAGATATACTCCATTTCTTGCTAATAGATATCTTAAAAATCCTACATAGTGGACCTTTAATGCTGGACAATCTATCGTTCTTAATTAATCCCAGATTAAGGTTATTAAATCAGAGGAGAGATTTGTTAATCCATATTTGTATAGCAAGCTGGAATTGATCTCCAAATGCAGTTTAATTGAATTCTCGCTGGTGCAGCCTGCCCTTTATGTTGCCGTTAAATCTTGTCCAGTAAACGGCACTTTATTCATTTCACATAAACACTTAATTGTCGCTTTAAAGCAAACGCTGTTAAGGAAGAAATTCACATAAACCGGCATGAGAACAGCGTGAGTGACAAGGCAGAGCTTAATGACTAACACACACACACTGCAGATGAGTGCAAGGGTTCTAGGCTCATATCTGATGATGTTTTTTCATTCACACAGACTCAGAAGTGAAGCTTTCATCAGAGAGGTTTATGAACACATTCCTGCTCCAACACACCCAGAGCTGAGACGTGTTTTTCAAGAGATAACTCTAGAACAGCCACCGAGGAACACAAAGTGCAGACAGTGTGCTCGGCTTGCTGTGCAGTAAACTATGTGTGCTTGTGTGTGTGTGTGTGTGTGTGTGTGTGTGTGTGTGTGTGTGTGTGTGGCTACATCTGTCAGGAACAGCTCACTTAACACATTTGTACACATACTTCCACAACCTCCATCGATAAACTGTCTGCCTTCATTGCACCACCACAGTGGAATTATTCAAGTTTCCTTCAGTTGTTAAAGGAACCGTTCTGTTCCCTGTCACGGGTCACGTGAGGACAGTTCCTGACACTGCGGTTCCTTCACAGACACCATTGTCGTGTAGCCACCCAGAGAATACCGAGAACAGGGCATAAAAGCATGGGTACTTAGCGGTCTCTCTCTCTCTCTCTCTTTTTAATCCTCTCTCTCTTTCCGAATTCGAATTCAGGGCCGAGAGTGAGTCATGCGTCTGATGTTTTCTTCATTAAATCGGCAAAAATAAACACAAATAAAAAAGCAACGCGCCAATTACATGGGGCGTGAGGAAAGCGTCTATGTGCCTCTTTACTTAGTCGTTTCACCTCTCCAATCAGCACCCAGCGTAATTTCGGAAAATGAGAGGTTTCCAGAATCACGTTTTTTTCCTCCACATGCCTGCTCTCCAGATAAAGCATCACATATGGTGTTGATATAATTAATTGGATTTTATCGGTTTTGTGTTGTTCTTAAGCTGTACTGGAATAGAATGTAATTGTAGGCTGCGGTAACGATGTTTGGGGTGGATTTAGATTGTTCAGTGGATTGATGGGTGCTTTCAAAATGTTAAGTCAGTAAAAGTTAGCCCTTGAGGGATTTTCTATCTTAGTGGCAGGCATTTTTGGTCAGAGAAGGGAATTCCGACTTCAGCCCCGTGTGTTTTGGTTCTTGTTTAATTTTGACAGAAATTACCCGGCTATAAAAAAAAAGAACATCTTAAAACTATTGATATGATATAAATCATTTTGGTATATACGACAGCGCTGGTGAATTCGGACTGGTCAGGAGGTGTTGATTAGTTTTCTATAACAGCAGCTCTGACAGTAGCGCAGCTGCACATCACAACTTTATATTAATGCACTTGTTCTAGTAGGTTATGGTTGCTATAGTAACAGCTCCTTTACAGGTACACACTGAACATAATCTAATAGTCTAGTAACTTTTCTAACAATTAACAGATTAAAGAAGCTAACATTTATGGAAGGAGTCTCCAGTGTCAGAGAAAGTCTTTGCAGATTCGCAGGTAAAATAACAAGCTGCAGGTTGTTGTTGTTGTTGTTTCTTTGGGGGGGGGTTGTTTTATTAATGTCAAGAAAGAGAAAGAGAAAGTGAGGAAACACATGTTGCTATAATGTTCAGTGTAAACAACAGATAAATCATCCTTCTTGGAAAAAAATGTTTCATTGTAATAATTTTCGAACTGCAGTGGTGTAACAGGAATGTAAACACATCACGAGGTGCTGTTATAAGCAAATAATCAGCTTTAGAGTGGTAACAGTAACTCCTCTTCATCACACCATGCTGTTATTGATTGATTATTTTTCTATAACAGAATGACGCGGAGTGTTTTATTCCTTAATTCTGCTTTAGTTCCACTTCAGTCCTGAAGCTCCGCCTCTGTGCACAGTTTGTAGTTTTTTACATTTACATTTACATTTACGTCATTTGGCAGACGCCCTTATCCAGAGCAACTTACATATATCTCATATATGTATATATGATATACATAAAATATATATATTTTTTCCTTCCACAGCACACCTGATTTAGCTCATCACCTATTTATCACACTCTTCATAGTGGAACCTTGGGTGGAGGGGAACATAAAGGGTTTTTAAATTTTTTTTATGAGAGTAAAGACGTGCACAGTGACTGCATTTACACCCAACACAGCTATGATGTGAATCATGTCACAATTTCTTCCTGCTATCAAAACTCCCAGCAAGGTGCAAACATTTACGCAGGATATCACTTAATGAGCTCTAGCACTGCGACCTCAGCTTCATGGCTTATCTCTCCTGAACACCTGGTAATCTCCATGTTCAGCCTAATCTTAATCAGGTTTCAAATCAGACGTCCTGCACCAGGTCGGAGATTTTCCTGGGTAATCAGACCACGTTTTTAAAGAAAAAAACACTGTGCATTAATTATTTATTCACTTTTTTTACACTGTATCTGTTGGAGTCTCACACACACCGAAGCTTCTCATGCACCAGTGCCACGTACTCTCCCATACATGTACTTCCTGATCTCATTCTCCCAAAATGATCTCTGATTAATTTAAATGATCTACTCGTCCTCATGATTATACTTCATTTCTGACTATAAATGTGATGTTACCTACAAGTGAACTGCAGAAAGACGTGTTTTAGGAAAATGTGTGTTTTGCTAATTCTGATTTATAAATTGCACGGCTCATTTGAATACTTGCTCCTGATTGGTCGATTACAGCATTTCACAGTCTGTTATTTCTGTATAAAACAGACCGTTGCTATGGACCACGTCGTTAGTGGAAGCAATAAAATCATTTTTAAATCAGAATTTAGTGTCAAATTATTGCTTTCTTTAGAAAGTATCCGTGTAATTAATGGGATAACGTACAGCGAGCTGGTCATTATTGCAAAATAACCCCTTTCAGGGTGATTCGAGACACTGCATTACTCTGTCAGGGTTTATTTCACAGTAATGAATGGCTCGCTGTACATCTTCCCTTACATGACACACACAGTCTCTAAACTGTACCATGTGTTGTCCTGGTGTGGTACAATCAAGGATGCACCTTTTTTCCTAAGTTATGTGTATTTAACCTTGAAAGGTGACTGCATTAGTGATGTATGACTCAAGTCCAGTCTCAAGACATTTTCTGTACTGTATTGCCTTGGACTCGTTTCTGTTGTAGAGGTATTTGTTCTTGGACTTGTCTCTGGCTTGGACGTGATTCTTGGTCATTTTTGTTAAATATGGTTTTGGTCTCGGCTGAAAGTTTGTAAAAATAATGTCGGTGTAGATTTTTCTTTTCACATGCACAAAGTAATTCCTTCTTCAGCCTGGTGATTTACACAAGACACGAATGAAGCTGACTAGTTAATGATGATTTGGACTCAGTAAAGATTGCACTCAAAAAGGATTTGATTGATATTTGTCTCGATTTTGAACTCTTGGTCTCGGCTACTCCTGGTCTTGGACTTGACAATGGTGAAATTGTCTACAGCGCTAGCATGTAATGTACCTATAAAGGGTAAATACGGTCCAACTATGACCCTAAAAGCCTTTTGGCACACTATATTCACAATTCCAGGTGAAAGGTAGAATTTAAAGGCATGAAAGGTCCTTGGTGATAAGGAAAGGTACCTGTTAGTACCATTTTTCCCAGTCCTGGAGAACCCCCTTTCCTGTGTTATTATAATTATTTTGCAATGATGCTCATGATGCTGGACATTAAAATCTGTGTGTCAGGATTAAAAGAGACCTATTTTTTTTATTTTGCTACTTTCTTTGTTTTGGAGCTGGTGTGTATACTGCTGTGCAAATGACTTTTAAAGCACATGAATCAAGTTTGGTTTTGCACAACATGGGAAAGGGTCCCATGGAGTCTGGATATTCTCAGGGGCCTAGAGAGAATTTATTGGCCATTAGACTGATTTGTTTAACTCACATCTGGCAACCCTGCTGCTGGAGATGTTAAGAACGTGTGTGTCTCAAATTGGATACTACCTTTCTAAATCGTATGCCATATTAACATGGTTGTCGTGGTTACACCCAGTTCTAGCCTACTGATAAAATTGTAAAGCCTACTGTAGGCTGTGGTTTATATGTAGCCATAGCATACTGTAGACACACACACACAGACACACACAGGGACAAAATAATACTAAACTGTACTTTTCCCTGCCACTCAAGAGTACACTTTGGAAACTTTACAATGCAGAAGGAAATGTGAATATAGTGTACTTGTAAAAATTATTTAAGTTTCATAAATGGACCGCAATTCATTTACCAATTTTCAGGTAAAATTTATAAACTAAATGTGCAAAAATGTTTACATTTAATTGTGCCACACAAGCCACATGAAAACAGTACAGTTTGTGGCTGTAACTCTCTATGAGGACAACATGGGCCTGGATTTCAGTAGTTTCAAAAGGTTTTGTGGGGTTTCTTTTTTTTTTTTTTTGCACATGTGTACAGGGTTTTACGGTAATCACAATCTGTTTTAGTTAAAATCTAAGCAATACAAGCATTTACAAGCACACTTTCTTATTAATTACGATACATTACATCTTTTTCCAAGAATATACTGTTTGTTTGGGATATATTTGTTGAATTAACTGTAAATATATTGTAAAACAGTCAGCTCTACTGTATCATTTACAAATCATGAGATAAAAGAAATAATGTAGTGATAGTAAGATCTCTATTGTGCTTTAATATAAAATCAGTTAAATGAGTATTTTGGAAAATACGAAAGGACCTGTAAGAAAGAGTGAAAGAAAGAACTGTTTTATTCTTATCTCTTATACAGTGTGATTCTTTAATAGGAAGGTAATTCTGTCATTTTGAAGAATTATGAAAACAAACAACAGAATAAAATGCATCTCTGACATTTTCTGGAGACTGAAATCCACACGCAACTTTAACTCAATGAAATCTCTCACATAAAGGAGGCTCAAAAAATAGCTACTGATGATGTGCACAATCAGTGTTGGGATATTAACTAGGACTCACTTCTGCAAGATGGACCTCCTGGCACAGTTTAGTACTCTGTTTGTAATGAACACACACACACACACACACATGCTTGTCGCTATGCTACCCCTGACAGTGCACTACTTTGGCACGCAGTTTAGTTGGGTCTTATGTGGTTTCGGATTTAAAAAAAAACAAAACACCACGCACACTCGGTCTCGCATTTTCCTGCATGTTGCTGTCGGTGTCCTATACCGACATATCCTCCTCTTCCTCCTCCTCTTCCTCCTCCTCCTGCACCGGGGCCTTCAAAACGGCATAACGCATGCGCCTTATGTTCACCGCCTGAGCGCGCGAGCCGGGAAACACGACACGGCTGCGGTATTCATGTTCCGGGGCGCGCGTGGATAAAGCGCACAGGCAGGAGAGCGCGCGCTTGGCTTTTGGAGCGAGTTTGCACAGCGCTGCAGAATCGGTGTCGGTGCGCCGGAGAGCGACAATGTGAGAGAGAGAGAGAGAGAGAGAGAGAGAGAGAGAGAGAGAGAGAGGTGGAATGGGAACCTGCCGACCAGATTTCCTCCGCGCGCACACACACGTACACGCACACACGGGCGCACGAGGAGGCACGCCGCTGCACAGGTGATGCGCATTAGGTGAACTTAGTTCGAGCGGCTTCTTTTTTTTCTCCCTTCTTTTTTTAACTTTAGATTTAAGGAAACTTCCTGCACATGTGGATTATATTTGATGTTTGTGTGGACTCGCGCCGTTTCTGTGAGTATTACTTACTTTTAAACACTTTTTTCACCCGACAGGTTAGTTAAACTGTTGAAACAAGGTTGTGCCCTTAAAATCCTCCAGGAACCAGGGGTGCAAAGTTCCTCCTCCTTCTTCTTCTTCTTTTTAAAGTTTTCTTATTCGTAGTTTTACTGTTATTAACTCGTAATGAATTTTCAGTAGTGACTATTTTACGTTTCATTTATTTTGGTTCTTGTGTTTGCTTTGTGATGAAGAGAGCAGCCAGGGTAAATAAAGTGCCGTGGCCGAGTGAGTGAGAAAATGAGCAAGTGTCCAGTCTACACGCTCAGAGACCAAGCTGAACTTTCTCCTCTCGGCGCTAAGCACCATCAAGGAGACATGTTTCATAGCAGGAGATCTTTAAAAGAATATAAAAGACCACTGCTGTTATGTAAAAAGTCTATCTTAGCACACACACACACACACACACACACACACCCACGGGTGTGCGCATAGGATAAGTACAGTTTCCTGAGTGTGGTTTTATTTCTGAGAGTGCGTGCAGTGAGCTCTCGGTGCGTAAAGTGCGTCATGTCACACACACCACTGCGCAGGAGTGTGTTAGCTTTTATCCTCAGAGCCTGTGCATGGGTTTGTTTTAATCAAAGGCACTGTGTGTGTGTGTGTGTGTGTGTGTGTGTGTGTGTGTGTGTGTGTGTGTGTGTGTGGAGAGCTGAAGTTGATCCTGTGCGCTTTTCTCTCCGCAGGATCGCCGCCGTCGGGACTGTGCGTAACGGAGCCGTGTTTCAGTAGGAGCTTTTAACGCAGGACACACACACACACACACACACACACACACACACACACACACAGAAAGAGAGCCTGAGAGAGAGTGGACGCTTTAAAGGACAAAGACCGAGACTGCTCGAGCCAAGATGAACCCAGTGGTGTTTAATAAGCTGAGCAGCCCGGTGCTGTTCGAGGAGAAGGCGAGTGAGGTGGAGAGGAGCAGCAGGAATTACCTGGAGGTGATAGACGAGCAGCACGCGGATCTGCTCTCCCGGAGCCACCAGATCACTGACAGCTCTGTGATGAGACACAGGAGACCAGGGTAAGTCCCAGTGTAAATATGCTCCTACATCCGGCATGCAAAATCATCAGGGGCTAAAAAATAAAACCATGAAAGACTTGTAATCTTGTGCAGCATCGCCCTTTTTTCCGTCCTGTTCAGTTTGCGACAAAAGTTGCACGAATCACTTTGTAAGAAGATTCCAGGCTTACGATTGAACTCGTACTCATTTGTTCATGAGATCAGGCACAATCCCAGACCATGTATTTATTTATATTTATTTATTTGGCTCCTCCTGATGACATTTAGGTCTGAGACTTTAAAATGCTCAGTATCATGTGATATGTATTTCTTCAAATGTCCCCAGTTAATTAAAAGTGTTTAATTACAAACAGAAGCAAGTGTATGTATTTTTTATTTACATTTCTATTTATTGTCCTCCACTGAAATGTTGAGACACTCCACAGATTTGTGGAACTTTGAGTTGGACTTTAAATGGAAATTATCAGCATAGAATAAAATCCATAAAATCCATATAAATGGTGAATTCACCCAAAAAAACAAAACAAAAACAATATAAGTCTGGCTCTTTCTCTAGGGTCATGCACGAGTTAAACCAACGTGGCCTCATGGGCATTCTGTATAAGCTCGGTAGCATATTTAAAAACAAAAAACCAACAAAACAGATCTGTTTTTAATAAATAAACATGTCCTTGAACGTAGCGTGTGGTCCAGTTGATCAAGGCTCCTTTTGTAGTGAGGGAGTGAAAACTTTATTTTAACACCCATATCCTCCATCCTCTGGATCCATCGGCGTTAAACCGTGTCTTAACATATTTACTCTGTGTGTATGTGTGTGTGTGCGTGCAGTTGTGCTGGCACAAGTGCTCTCTGTTACACAGGAGCAGATATCCATCAGAGGAGTGTAGAAGTGTTATTATATCTTACACACTTCAACACACTGTTTAGTAGTGTGTGAATTTTGACACGTCCAGTGGTGGAAGCACCAGGGGAATATCAGAGTTAATGAAGAAAATTAATACAAACATTAGCCGTGTGTGTGTGTGTGTGTGTGTGTGTGTTTAGGTCACTGATACTGAGAACAGACAGGGCAAGCGTTTCTTTTTTAGCTTGTTCATACATATCTGAGTTACAAGCAAAATATTATTTTGCCGAACACGATCTTGGAGGATTTGGGGTACAGGAAATGTGTTACATGTGCACGTGAGGTTTTCGGTGAAAGATAAGCAGCCAGACAGCGCAGTGCCATAGTGACATCTACAGGTTCAAACCATCACCTGGTAGAATGAAGTCTCTGTGCGTATAGGACTGTATCTGTACCTATAATAACATTCGCAATGAGCTGAGGTGTGTTTAAAATAAGTACAGAGTGCAGCGTTCTCGCTACATGGCAAGGACGTCCCAGGTTGTTTATTTGTTTGTTTGTTTGTTTATTGATTGATTAATACATGAATTAATCAATTTATCAGGTAGCCCATTCTCTAAACTGTAGACTCAGGAAAAAAAAAAAGTATCATTCTTATAAGAGTAGCATAGCTTTATTCTTTATAATTTATAAAATGTATTGCTTTTTATTCCTGAACATTTCCAACCTCAAATAAAAACCCACTGTTCAAATGAAGCTGTTTTGTGTCACATTAACAGAACTCCATTTTCCAAAAAAATAAAGTTAATAATAATAATAATAATAAATTTCATATATATATATATATAATATATTCAGTTTTAGAAAAGAAAGACTGGTTTGTAGACTCCTTTAAAAGCATGGGCTTGTTAGAGGTCTTATTTAGAGCTCTTAAGAGATTTTGAGCATCCTCATTCAAGAAGGAAAAAAAATGTAGAAATGAATCTGAACAGATGGACTTCTGTCGCTATACATTAAGAAGCAGTTTTTCAAATAAACGAATTAGCTTCATATTTAAAAATGTTTAAATATGTTAGCATTATTTCTATTTCTTTCTAAGTTATCGTGCTTTATTCAATTCACTGAAGAATCTCCAGTCCTTCACTGACAGTAATGATCTCAGACGGCGTGTCTGTGCTTCTCGAGCTCCTGCTGCTCCCCGGACCTCCGTTCAGAACAGTGGCTGCAGTCGATAGCGTCACTACGAGCATGCGCTCCGACCGGCCTGACAGATTCTGAACACAAACACTACACGAGCATTAAACTCAACTACATCCTGGTGACTAGTGGCTTTCTGTACCGTGCTCAATTGCATGTCATATACATTTACATGTGCACGGCGGTTCTCAGAGTCTGGGGTTTGTGAAGGATAGCCAGAGGGGTGAGTTTAAAATTTTGGTGGAAATTGTAACCATGATGAACGTATTTATATTTATTATTGGCCTCTTGGACCTGATGTGCTGCAGGAATGAAAGCTCTCTGACTCCAGTTACAAGCCTTATAAATTTACATGCTTGGATTATGATCATAAAATAAATGTGTACTGATGAGGTGTGTGGGATTCATTTTTCAGTTTGAAGCTCACTGGCTGGCGAATGTATCGAGAGCGACGTACAGAAACAGAACAGCTGCCCCACCTGTGTGGCAGGTATCCGTGAGGGTACTGTTGTGCTGTACTGTCCATTTCAGTATGAATGTATTAAAAGAAAACATTACAGTGTCCCAGACGAGTTCATTAGGACAGATGTGCAGAGAAGCTGCGACTGAAAGGATCACATCGTGCTTCGGAATCTGGACAAATTATATTGACGTCGGACAAAATAAAAGCGTTGGATTGTTAATTTCTCACTTTAAGGAAATTTTGAACATTCTGATTTATTATGAAGAGTTGGATTCCTGTAAATGAAATCCGCATTTCTTGCTGTTTAGTGAGGAACCAGAAGAAGAAGAATCCTATATTTCCCCCCAAAATGTTTTTCTTTATTTATGATACCGTTATGACCGCGTTTACCTGCTTATTAATAATGCATCTGCACAAAGACACTTTGTTTATTCAATCCAAATTTTGGGGAGGATTTATAAGATATAGTGAATCAGTTTGATTACAATATTAAACTTCTGTTTATAGCAATTCTTAATTGATTTTCTTTTATACAGACAAAGATTTGTATTGTTTATGATTCGGTACATTTTAAAAGGCGTCTTTTGCAGTCAGAGTCTTTCAGTGAATCAAATTCAAATCAATAGTATCATGAATTGAATCGAATGATGAGTGGAGCTACTCCTGTGCTACTTCTGAAAGTTATTCTAGTCATTAGTTTTACATTATTGTTACGTGATCATGTTTCCAAACTGTAATGCACTAGTCACTTGAATTGAATGAATTTAATCTAAAGCACAATAAATCATGTAACAATAACAGCAAGGGTAAAGGGTAAGGGTAAATCATTTCAACTTGAACTTAACCACGATTTGAATAAAATTAGATAGAAAGTGTTGTCTGTAGGAGGCGTGTCCAGGATTAAAGCTTACAGGTTACTGCACAACTGCCTACAATGCGTAATGTTAGTACATTATTTATTTATTTTTATTACACTGGAAGAGGTGCAAAAAATATAAGACTCCCTGCACTAAATGACCTGAAATAAGTTGCTAGAATAACTGCTATTTTGGTCCATATTAATAACTGAATAGGGAAACTGATCAAGATTTAATGAGGTTTTTGTATATTTGTACTGTTTTGTGTAATAAAACAATTTCATGCTCATGCTGGATATTTTGGGATGTTTTCCTGTCTCAGGTCTCGTCAGAGCGGAGGAAAAGTTCGTCATAAGCGTCAGGCTCTTCAGGACATGGCTCGACCGCTCAAACAGTGGCTCTATAAACACCGTGACAATCCCTATCCCACCAAAACTGAGAAGATCCTCCTCGCACTCGGCTCCCAGATGACACTGGTGCAGGTGAGTACGTGACCACACACACACACACACACACACACACACACACACACACACACACACACACACTGCTGTTCTGGATTGTGATTGGTAAGGAGGTGTTGATTAATTTTCTGTAACAGCAGCTCTGACTGGAGTTCAGGTTTATATTAAAGTGCTTGTTATGTGAAGGCCGTTGATATGGTGACGTTTCCTTCTTCAATTCAGTTCATTTCTATTTTATTTGTTCAGCGCTTTTAACAAGACATTGTCACAAAGCGGCTTCACGAAGTATATGAAGTCTGAATTCTTCTAAGGAGACGTTTATTTAACGTCTAAGGAAGGAGTCTCCAGCGTCAGCGCTTCTTTGTAACAGACAGAGGTGAAGTTGTAACTTTAAGGTTTTCTTCACGACAGAGGAGTTTATACTTATTTTGTACGGTTTCTCTAGATTTAAATGTAACTATAAATGGTCATTTTAAAAAATGTTAGCATGGGTATGTCACTGTGTGTAAGAGGAATAAAACACTCCAGGACATGCTGTACCAAGAAAATAATCAACGTCATGGGGTAAAGCTAGTGTCTACAGTGTTCTTTTTATAATTTGTTACGTTACCTCTATAGGAAATCATATAAGTAGGTTTCAAGCTACTTATACACATTTATAAAGGCTTTATGCACAGCATCGTTATGTACTCTACATGACACTGTATACGAGTTTAATGAAACCATTTTAATAAGAGTTATTATAAGTGCTTTTATAATGCACTATAAATATAAGATTCATAGGAAATGTTAGTGTGAACGCTTTTATGAAGCCAACATCTGCGACAAACTATGAACACATTCATATCATTCATATTATAATGCATTCTTAATGGAGTATACACATTGTAATAATTACTCATGAATATACATTATACTTCATAGCTATCGTAACTGTGCATTATGAATAGTTAACATTATGCATTACAATGCATTCTTTTAACCATTTATTCATTAGAAAAGTGACTGCATTATAACATTACAAATGTAATCATAAGTCATTTTGCATTGTGTCGAATCATCTTCGTAGGTCATATGATATTCATGCTTGATGAAGTGTTCTAACTGATGATACAGGGAAATATTAGGCATTATGTGCTACTATGCAGGATATATTACACATTATAGGTTATACGATGCATGATGAATACAGGATCCACAGAAAGTGATTTCTGAACAATTGTACTTGTATGTATTTACGCATTTCGCACGTTTGTGCACGTATAGTCTCAGTTGTAAGCCTGTGTGTGCTGGAGGTTTTGAAGCATCTCACCGAGTTGCTCATCATCGCTGAGGTTTAGAGCCTTTTGTTGTGAATGTTGTCATTCTCTAAAAACTCCCGCTGACCCAATCTGTGTTAAATTGTGCGTATTTCAGTGATTACACAGCACACACAAACAAAAACATCAGCGTGAAAATAAGACGCTGTGACTCTGCTCGACCTCAGACGGTTTAATGTGGTATTAATATGCAGCAGGCGTGAGTGTTAGCAGATGTGTGTGAACTCACATATCTACATCAGGGTTAATAACGTGCACAGACGCACGGGTCATATTTGGATTTTTGTCCCTCTGGATGGGCCGAAATCCGCCCATAGCCTTAATGCTTATTATTTCAGTTACAGTTGTTTACACATTTTAATACACAGTTAGTTTTTGCCACCAGAATTGCCAGATTATTATTTTTGTATCTACGGAGATGGGATGAATTATATCAGTGTCATGATTACTAACGTTTGCAAGTTGTGGTTATGTTGGAATACATTATCATGTGAAACGGAAATAAAAATGAACAGCCTATATCTTCCATATGCAATGTACTCGTTGTGCATGAATTGATTTATTTATTCTCCAACTATTCATTATTTATGATTATATCAGTAATAACACGAGTTTTAACTGTAATTTGATAAAAAAAAACAGTTTAACCGAGAAACTGCATGGCTTTATTCCAGTGTCACTCCAAGCGAATCTTATGGTGTTCGTTTGTAATTACACCGCGGTATTCTGGATTCTGATTGTTCAGAAGGTGCTGATTCATTTTCTGCAACTGCAACAGATTCATATTTAGTTTTACACGAATGCACTTGTTCAAATACGTTATCATTTCTATAGTAATTAGTTAATTTATTAACTAATAATAAATTCATCTAATCAGCAAACACGTATCGTTAACATAGTGAAGTTTCTGTAAGGATATTTAACATGTATGGAAGGAGTCTCCGGTGTCAGCGCTTTGTAACAGCCAGAGGTAAAGCGGGAACTTTAAGTTAGGGCAGAAGAGTTTACACGTTTTGGTTTATCAATAACATGACAAGCTGCATTTTTGTCTTATTAACTTCAAGAGACAGAAAAAAGTGATGCTGGTGAGAGAATGACCGTGTGGCTGCTATGGCTTCCTATGATATAAAATATAATTGTAAATGGTTAAAAGTGCAATATGTTGAAATTTAAAAAAAAAAAAATGTAATCATTTGCAAGGAATAAAACTTCAATTAATTCCGTTATAGGACAGTAATTAACTTTCGGCTGGTAATAATAACGTCACCCTTCGCTGGTTATTTTCCTATAACAGCACAATACTTCAGTGATTAAATCCTTATATTCTACATGTTTGGTCAATGGAATGGATTTTGGAGTTTATTACAGGGCTTGTGAGTGTATGAATGCGAGTTTCATAACAGGTTGTAGAGATCGATCATATCCCTGCTGTTCACACCACTACAGCAGAGATACTGTAGCACACATCATGAAGCTTAGCGAATATGTCATGCCACATGTTAACACTCACTCAGATCTGGATTCAAGCTGACAAATGGCTCTGGGAAATCTGCAGCATTTTTCACCGCTCTCCAGTTCAACTCCAGTTGACTAATGTTTGGAGGCTGTGCGCTTTTTAGCGCTCCTCAATCACACCACGTCCAGACCCGCTCCACACAGCATCATTTGTTTTCTCTACACGCCACTGGCTTCCATCTCGCCTATTAAAGCTGAAGGCCGTCCGGTGCACACCTTTTTTTTAGCAGAATATGATCTCTAAATAAAGCTGAGATCAGAAAGTTCAGGACGTAGCAGGAGTAAGTACTTTAGCATGAAGAAGGGTCCCTGTGCAAGGCCTGTCATAAGTCACTTAAAGTCTATTGGGCATGAAAAGTTATTCTAGTGTAACATCTAATGGCCTCTGGTCTCTGTGAAATGGAGAAGGCCGGGTCAAATAGCGCCTTTTATTGCATGGAGACAGACAGCATGTGGACAAAGAGGAGGATTATTAATAGGCAGGGGACAGTGGAGGCCAGAATAAGCACCCAGGTTGTCTGTGTCTCAGTCGGAGAAGCATTAATGGAGAAATGGAGAGTTCGTGGCACTCACTGGAACTTTGATGTGTGTGCTATATGTCTTTTTAATCATTTAATGAATAAAGCAGTGTGGATTTTCAGCTTGGTTGCGGAGAGGATTTTTATGTCATTTATAAATACTGAATAATGTCAATGTTTACATCTAGAAAGCTGAATAATGTAATAAGAAAATCTCTACATGCATTTATAAAATTACAACTACTTTAATATTTATTGATCTACCTTCCATCTTATTATGTCATGTCCTATAACTGTGTGTGCTCACTTCAAAACATGAGGGATTTGGAGATCTGATGGACTAAAAGACCTGCCCATTTGTGGTGCTATATGAGTGTTATCATTATCAGTGATTATGATGGATGCTATAATTTTGGTCATGGTCAACGCTGCAGCGGATCCAAAGTCTATCCTGGGAGCACTGGGTGTGGGGGGGGAATACACCCTGGATGGGACACCAGTCTAATGCCAGGGGTAATGTTGCATAGCCAAACCATCTACCATCATGTTTTTGAGAGGTGGGAGGAAACTGGAGAACATGGGCAACAATAGGAACTGTAGAGAACATACACTGGAATGCCCCACATACATTAACCTGAGCTCTGGTGAAGTTTTTCTCTTTCTCTCTCTCGCTCTCTCTCTCTGTGTGTGTGTGTGGTGTGTGTGTGTGTGTGTGTGTGTGTGTGTGTGTGTGTGTGTGTGTGTGTGTGTGTGTGTGTG
>JAQQZX010000006.1:20593006-20605833 GCA_030068355.1 Notoglanidium maculatum | reverse complement strand
TCTCTCTCTCTCTCGCTCTCTCTCTCTCTCTCTCTCTCTCTCTCGCTCTCTCTCTCGCTCTCTCTCTGTCTATCGCTCTCGCTCTCGCTCTCTCGCTCTCTCTCTCTCTCTCGCTCTCTCTCACTCTCTCGCTCTCGCTCTCTCTCTCTCGCTCTCGCTCTCTCTCTCTCTCTCTCTCTCTCTCTCGCTCTCTCTCACTCTCTCTCTCTCACTGCATTCCAGAGGATTTTCGTACTGCAGGCATTCAGATGAATACAGCAGGAGTCTGAAATTTCAGCCGTGAGCAGTGTGGCTTTTTACAGCCTCCGCTGTCTCTCTGTCTGAGCCGCGCTAGCTCTGAGCGCTCTTGCTTAAGCACAGCAACCGGCTGGCACAAGCACTAATGCTTAGCTGTACCTCAGGGCGACAGTTAAGGGCTATTTTTCTGTTTGCAGTTTTATACCATCTGTAGGTTATCATGCCCTCCCCCAAGTTAAGACAACGACAACAGCAACCAAATGGTAATGATATACAAGGTCAAATGCAAACTTTACTTTTCTTTTCTTTTTTTTTTTTTTTTTTTTTTTACATAATCTCCATTTTGTTTAACATAAGTGTTCCCACACTTTCAGTTGCATCTAAAATTATTCAACCCCCGTTGCAAATTAGGTTTATTGGCAAAATTTACAAACTTTCAAACTGTTTGCAATGAACAAATTAAACAAGAACAATAGCTCAACACAACTCTAACAAGTGGTTTCTACACATTCAACACAAAATGCCGCTTTTAATGAATACTGCAGTTTTAAAATTATTTAACCCCATTATGACAACCATATTTAGTACTTGATAAAGCACACTTTTGCTGTTATGACCCGCTGCAAACATGATGCATAGCCACACACCAGCTTCTGGTGGTCTCAGCCCATTCCTTATGGGCAAAGGCCTCCAGCTCATTAATATTCTTTGGTTTGCATGCTGCAACCACCACCTTCAAATCTGACCAGAGATCTTTTATGGGGTTCAAGTCAGGCGACTGTTATGGCCAGTCTAGAATCTCCAGGACCTTTCCTGAAACTAAGCCTCGGTAGACTTGGGGTATGCTTGGAACCATTGTCCTGTTGGAAGGTCCAGTGATCCCCAAGCTTCAGCTTCCTCACAGATGGCATGACATTTTCTCCTAGGATTTCCTGATACTTGCCATCTTGCCCTCCAAACTCTGCAGGTTTCCAGTTCCAGAAGAAGCAAAGCAGCCCCAGAGCCTCACCGAGCTACTGCCATGCTTCACTGTAGACAGGGTGTTCTTTTCAGCATATGCTTCATTCTTCCTCCTCCAGAAATAAAAGGCCCGAAAAATTCCAGTTTTGTTTCATCGCAGAACAGAGCAGAATCACAAAACCTCTGTCGATTATTTTATTTGGTTTTCAGCATACTGGAGTTGACTTTTCTTGTGCTTTTGGGTCAGTACTGGAGGCATGGAGACCTTCAGAATTTAGTATGCCACCAGATCTTGCTGCATGTTTTTTGCAGTCATTCGTGAGTTTTTGGCCACCTGCCTCATCAGAAATCTGGTGGCAGCTGTTGATAGTGTCCTCTTTCTGCCATGTCCAGGTACTGTAGCCAGTGTTCCTTTAACTTTGAACTTGCAAGCATACCTCAAAGTCCACCAAGGCTTGGATTCAGAAAAAGTACTGGAAGATACTAGAGTGGCCGTCACGGTCGCCTGACTTGAACCTCATAGAAAATCTCTGATGGGATTTGAAGAAGGTGGTTTCAGCACACAAACTGAAAAATATCAGTGAGCTGGAGGCCATTGCCCATGCGGAATGGGCTGAGATCCATCAGGAATGCTGCTCGAAGCTGGTGTCTGGCTATGCATCATGTTTGCAGCAGGTCATAACAGCAAAAGGTGCTCTACTAAGTACTAAAAATACTTGTCCTGAAGGGGTTGAATAATTCTGAAGCTGCAGTAGTCATTAAAAGTAGCATTTTGTGTTGAATGTGTAGAAACCACTTGTAATATTAGTTGTGTTTAAATTGTTCTTGTTTGATTTGTTTTTTACAAACAGCTGAAAGTTTGCAAATTTTGCCAATAACCTAATTTGCAATGGGGGTTGAATAATTTTAGGTGCAACTGTAACTGGTAACAAGTGTCTGGATTAATTTAGAAAAAAGATGATTCAGTTGTCATCTGTCTCACTTTTAAGGTTTTCATTTGAGTCAACCTCATATTCTGTTGTTTATATGACTTGGTCTCTGTCCACACAGCAGCTTTCGAAAATGGGAATCTGGGAGCTGTGAAGCGGCAACGTTACCTGCTGCACCACATTTTCCCCCGAATGTAATTTTTCCCAAATATTAAAAAGATCTGAAACTGCACAGAAATCCAGTTAATTCCAGTTTTACAATTCAAATAGCAACATCATCTAAATCATTATGTTTAACACTTTATTGTGAAAAAAAAAAAACACTTCACCCATGCCAGTGAGCTTAACTGAACGCATCATATGGAGGAAACTTAGAGGCTGTATGAGGAGAAAAAAATATAAACTAAAAATAAAACTTAAAGACAACCATGGTGGGAATGCCACTGAAAACAAGGAGCAGGAGAATTCCAGGGCACATGCCAGGGATTTTCTTTTAAATGCTGCCTTAACGGGATATTAAATAGCTGGAATCTTGCTGGGTATTTATCTTTCATGCGTGGAAGATTTCAGGACATCCTGCGTTGCTGTGTAATGCTACGAAGAGTGTGAGAGTGTGAATTTGTGCAGTTGGAGGCTTGGTCATGGGGAAATGTTTTAAATCCCGGTGTTGTGTGGATCGTGCTGGAGATGCAGTGTTTACTCTCTGCTTTTATTAGTCACCAGAAACACGTTATATGTTTGAATTTCCACGAATGTGCGCGTTAATACAGTGGCTGTCATTATAAATACCATCATGCTTGAGGAAGAATGAAATGCTTCAGATGGAAGACAGATGTGTAAAAGCACTCTGTGATTTTCTTAAAAGGAAATTTAGGAGCTGAAACTGACCCCTTGCGTAAAATGGCTTCTTGGGGAGTCTAAGATTTAAGCATTGCCATTCGCCACCTGTTATGTGTAAATGAATCATAATGGCTTCGTCCATCCATCATTATTTAGTGGCCAGAAATATTGATGGGACGTTCATTGAGCCAACAGTATAGAGTGATTGATTTTCCTCGATAAAAAGCATACTATTTATAGAGCCCTGTTAGGTCTTAACGAGAACGATTTGTTTGAAATGAAACGAGATGGCCAGGACTGGTGCAATTACTCTTATTGTCTTGCAATTTTTGCTTCGTTTGAAATTCAGAATCATTTTTCCGTTATTAGGAATTCCCTTTCTTGCCTTAAAGTTAAATAGAGAAATAAATGCCAGCTTTATGAGCTGTGATGAGAATTGGGAAGAAAGAAAACAGAAAAGAAAGCCATAACATAATATCCTGCAGTAATATCGCTCCAGGTTCCAGCAGGGTTCTCTCATTTCTCCAGCACTTATTGTGCTCTGTTGTGCACTGTAGGACTTTTTTTTTTTTTTTTTAAACTTGACCAAGAATGTTACGTGTTTTACAACATGAAAAGCCATTCACTTTTTTCAAGGTCAGTCGACATTAAGCAGAGACTGGAGGCAGAAATATGTTAAATAAAAACAGTAATGTCTGACAAGGCCTCGGAGACTCATACGTGCCAGTCATTTATTGAATACCAGAGTCTAATTTCACTCTGACATAAAAAGAGAAAACACTTTAAAAGTCTATTCTAGTAGCTCGCAGGCAGCTCTTTGGTGACGGTCAGCACACAGAGCAGCCAAGCTCACGCGCTCAGGCCAGAGGAGCAACACTCCAACCTTCCACAAGCCAGGTGTAAAGGAGGAAGTGTGAGATTGGCCATGATTACCGTAGAGGCTGTCTGCTTTTCCTCTGATGATTAGCACTTATCGTGAAATTCATTTCCACAGCAGGAACCTTTTCAGGAATCCAGGTACATTGTCAGAATCTTTAGGTATGCATCCACTGCAGGAACATTTTTACCAAACCCATGCACATTCTCAGGAACTTTAGATACACTGGCATTGCGGGCACCTTTTCTATTAACTTTGTCTGGAAATCAGGAACATCTTTAGCAACCCAAGAATTTTGTAAGGAACTTTAGATGGGTTTTTCAGGGACCCAAAACCTTAAGTGCATTTGTATTACTGACAACTTTTTCAGTACCCAGGAATCTCTTTGTGAACCTTATTGTCAAGAAGTGTAGACACACGGTCATTGCAGGTACTTTTTCAGGGACCTGGAAACTTTGTCATGAAACATTAGGCACATTTCTATCGCTAAAAACAAGTCAAGTCAAGTGGTTTTATTGTCATTTCAACCATATACAGTGAAATGAGACGATGTTCCTCCAGGACCAAGGTGCTACATATAGGACAACACAGAAGTACAAAGTGAACGTGTGCAAACATTGCAGACAGTGAAGACATCAGTGCAGACAGTGCATACATCATTTCAGGAACTTGGGCATTATACTGCATACGTGCACTGTAGGAAATCTTTATAACCCAGGAACTTAATATGCGTTTTCACTGCAGGAACCATTTCAGGATTTAAAAAACAATCTCGGGAACATTAGATGCATTTACATTTCTGAAACCTTTCCAGAAACCTGGCTATTTTTCTGCACACTTGAGCTGCAGGAACTTTTACAGGAACCAAGGAACTTTTAAAAAGAACTTAGGAAGCCTAGCCACATGTCCACCGTTGAAAGCTTTTTACAAATCTTACAACTATTAACCAGGATTCACCAGGACCTTAGGTGTGTTTCCACTGCTGGGATCGTCAACTGTCATGCTGCACAAATGTTTTCAGGAATCCAAGAACCCTGTTAGAAACTCCGGGTATGTTTACATGGACCAATCATCTTTCCCAAGATTTTAAAAACAACAGACTTTCTACCTGTCTGTATGGTACCATGTAGTTCCTTGTAACTTGTTGTTAAAACTGCACATTTGGGAAAAAAAGTTTACAAATCTGTAGGGTTAAATCAGTTTCTCAAGCATTTTCTAGCTAGGGACCCCTTTAAATATTAAATCCATTCCACAGACAACTTTTAGCTTTTTTGAGCCATTGTGCTATTCCTGTCCTGTCCACCTACAGAACACGTTAGGTCAGAGTTGACGTTCTGTGTAAGCCAATTCGTTTTGGAGTCACTGAGGTTTGCATTAAAAGCCATTCAGTTCAAGTGACCAGGCAAACAGCTCAATGTCCTTCCTACGTAAGAATTAAACAATAAATATAATAACTTTAGTGATAGAGGGTGGGTGATTGGGAATGGTTATTTCCACCACTCTAACTAAAACAGCAACAGAATCATAGACCTATAGGGGTCCCTGGACTGCGCATTGAGAGCCATTGGGTTACCTAGTTGATCAAGGTACCTAGATGATCCGTATGAAATATCATTATCCGCTTGAATAGCCAAACTGTTTTCCCTCTTCTGAATATTCCCAAGTTCACAGCGTAGATTTAATTTAACCTGACCACTCCTGCTTAAACAGTGAGTAAAAGCTAAATCAGATGTTGAAGATCCTCTATAATTACTATTCAATTCAATTCAATTTGTATAGCGCTTTTAACAACAGACATTGTCGCAAAGCAGCTGCACAAAAGTATATAAATTCTGAATATAAACTTATGGATCTACACACTAGTGTTTTTGCTTTTACCATAAGCACCACATGGGAAATTATGTAAGCACCTCACAACCTCCAGAGAACTCCTACTGTCTTGGGTACCATGACGTGATGGGAAACGCACAGGTACTCGCCGGGTTTGGAGAGTACAGATTGCAGGGTTCTGGATTTAGTTTTAGTAACTGCACCATGTCATACTGTGGTGTCCTGTGGAAAAAAAGCTAACAGATGATGAGACGCACTCGCACTAGATTACCACAGACAGAAAGAGTTTCCATTTGGCTTAGGAGAAGATTACTAATTAGAAGACTGTGATTATAAAGTTGTTTACTTCTAATCACGCCAAGGTTTCTCCACGGCTGAACTGCACCGAGCTCGAGTGGAGCTGGCACCGCATAAGGCTAGTGATGTGCCAGAGATTTAGCGTTACCTGTGTACAGTCTGAAAGGGATTTAAGTGATAACACATCAGGGAAATGCTTTCAACATGACTGTCTTTCTCTCATGTTCTCAGAAGCAAGTGTGTACAGATATCTGGCTGAGTCATGAGCTGCTCTCCTCTGGTAGCATTAGGCTGCTGTTTGAAGTCTGCATCGTACTGATGGCTGTGATATGGCCTTATTCCTGCACCAACAACACTGACCTGTCTACCGTGCTAATCTAATGCTCCAGATTGTCATTGGAGATGGCTAGAGAGGGCCTTAGTGAGAGCGCACATGCACACACATCTGTGTGATAGTCAGTGGTAACTGTACGGAAATCCATTCCACACATTCCTCAATGTCCTTTTCACTCCAAACTCACTTATAATGATTAACAGATGTTAAAATAGTAACTTGGTAACACAAAATTAAAATTAGAACTGCGACAATTAGACAATAGCAACATTAAGACAAGACAGACAAATCTTACCAAAGCCACACTTACGATCCATCTGTTCTTCTATCGATCCATACTTCTAATATTGGAGCCATACAGGAAAAAGTAGCTCTGGTTATGTACTTTTGTAGGTTCTGTAAACCAGATTGCTGCCACTCTTAGGAGTATGCTTTATGTGTGTGTGTTTCAAGTAAAACAGGATAAAAGGTAGAAGAAAACATGATCAAAGGTTTGTAATAAAAAAAAATAAGGGGTTGTGACACTAAAACTGATTATATTATTCTAAAAAGAAAGTTTGTGAGAAAAGATTGCTTTTTAGTCTACTTGTAGTAGGAATTCCAAAGTCTGGGAGCATAACGACTGAAGGCACCTTGGACTGATTTAGAGTTAATTCCAGGGACACTGAGGAGGCCGTTACCTGATGACCTGAGCGATCTAAGCGGTGTGTATTCTGTGAGCGTGTCATCGGTGTAGGTAGGACCTAAACAAGTCATAGATTTAAAGACAAGAAGACGAGAAGTATTTTAAATTCTTTGTTTTACTGGAAGCGAATGGAGAGAGATTAAAATAGGAGTTGAAATCTTTTGGGTTGAGTTAATACCCTGGCAGCAGCATTCTGGATAAGCTGAAGTTTATTTAACATCTTATTCAGTCCAGCAAAAAGTGCATTACAATAATCAAGTCTGCTGGAAATAAAAGCTTGAACTAGCTTTTCGGAATCTGATTGAGATAATAAGTGGCTATAAGGGTAATATGGGTAAGGGCAATAATACCCTTGGGTATTCTGGGTGTTCTGCAGATCTAAAACTACATGTTTTGCATAAATGTTTATTGACCAAGTTCAGCAACTACCCTTAGGCTTACATTATAAGTGAGTTTGTGTTGTCATTTCCTGCCTGTTGAAAATGCATGCAGTCCTGGCATGGTGTGAGTGGTGTTGATTAGTCTGTTTACTGTCGCTGATAAACACGGAGATGAGAGGATGTTTAAAGAGCTCAACTCCCCTTATTATTCTCCGATCTTTCCACATTAACTTCTACTCAGGCTGTGACCGCACTGGCAAAGCCTGTGATCTGCGTGTTTCTTAAATGGATGTCATTGCGTGTCATCTGGAGGAATCCCGACATGCTGAAGCTATGAGAAGTTCGTGTCTGCTCTTAATATGCTCTGCTATTTATAACGGTTAGAGCAGCGTGGTGGTGCAGTGGGCGGTGTAGCGGGCGGTGTTGCCACCTCACAGCTTCAGGGTCGGTCCTGAACCCGGGGTTACAGTGTGGAGATTTGCAAAGAGACTCCCAGAGGGGTTCATCCCATCTCGGTAGGTAGGCTAGCTATTCCAAATTGCCTCTAGGTGATGAGTGTGTGTGCGCGCATGGTACCCTGCAATGAACTGGCGTCCCATCCAGGGTGTGTTCCTGCTTAACCCCCGTCTTCTTGGGATAAGATCTGGATCCACTGCGACCCTGACAAGGATAAAATGCTCACTGAAAACTGTCAGACTACATCAATGTTCCAAAGAGCTAGATTTACACACAGATGTCACAGCTGACCCAGGATCCATCATCTTCAATTCATCCTCATGCATTTATCTGCTTTGGTAAATATTGTTAAATAACGTTTAATAGTTTAGAAATTGTTAGGGGAACATGCTTACTTTAAAGCGCCTCCTGTACAGAGACCCATGCCTTTCTGGGGGAAGAAATTAGGATTTTTTTTAAAGTCCTGATACACAAGCATCATGCAGAGGGTTTTGTATTTTATTTATTAACTGTTCCGTTTTCAAGCTCAAAGTTGTACTATACACAGCAGGCCCACAGAGCTTTTGACCAAACAGAAGTCTGCTCATTGTATTTATGTTTCAAAAAATGTGCCAAAAGAATAAGATTTAGACCTTGAAATGGACAAAAGCAGCATCATTTACTGACCTTGCTCTTATTGTGCTGCTCAGAGTGGTGGTACTTTCTTCTAATAACAAGCCTTTTGTTATAACCTGGTTATCTGGAATGTCACTTTAGTAAAGCTGTAGGAACCTAGCACTCAACTCGGACTGGCATAAAATGATCGCTGACTTATTCTCAGCCTTTTCTCCTTTGTTAGGCAACATGGACCTTTATCCAAAAGAGAAGCCCTTATATTGATAGACTTAATGAGATGTATAAAACAACCTGTGGATTCTTTGCCTTCCTGAATGCCTAAATATTAGGCAGGTTAACGTTGAAATACGTCCTGACAGCAGTAAGATATAGTGCACATATTGGAAGTGTATTTGGTGAACGAGGGCTGTAATTCTTCCTTAAACAAATCCAAAAACAAATCTCTACTCCCATAAGCTGTAGATGTTCTTTATTATAAAAGCTACTGAGAGACCGCTCGATCAATATTCGCACCAGGGCAAATCTGCAATTTCCTTTGCTCTTTTCTCTTCTCTTTTTCTCACAATGCTGCCACTGTTTGCTTGCGCTTGGTGCTTTCCAGCAAGCGCCAGAGCCCAGAACATGTCACCGCCGTCGATACAGTGAGAGACACGAGAGATGAATGTGACGAGAGCAGGATTAAACCAGGACAAGGCTGCACCATTTAGTACTATAGAAACCAGACAGCGTTGAGTTTTTGACCAGGAGTGAGTGATTGCCTACATCTCCAACATATATCCTGTGGGCACTGTTCTGAGATCATGTCAGTCATGTCATGTGCAGCCTTGCGGTTTGTTGTCCGTGCGCAGGCCAAACTATCCTGAGACCGAGGTCATGACCCGTCTCTGTGTGCTGCGAGTCGTTACTGATAAGCTCGAGTGTTATTACCATGACCGCAGTCTTTACTGTTGTAATAAAGCCAATATGATGAGAGGGGGATTGAAATAAACAAAGGAATGAGGGGAGGGATGGGTAGAAAGAACAAGAGACAGATTAGTTTGGAAGGGACTACAGACAGATTAAAAGGAAACAAAAGGCTTGAGAGCTGCAGCAGAAAAAGAAGTAGTGGGATGAGTGAGGAAGTGAGGCAGTCTGAAAGAAAAAATAGAAACAAGGCCATAGACAGACAGAAAAGACACAAGCGTTATTGAGAATAAACGCCAGAAGCAGTTGATTCCGGGCGAAAATGAGAAAGACAGAATGAAAGGTGGGGTTAACTGGACAGAGAACGGATGAGAAAAAAAGGTGCGAGCTGGAGGGATGGTGGGATTGATAGTGGGTGGAGCAGGTTGGCACGCAGACTTGGCAGCCGTGAAGTGATGGGAAAAGCCAACATCTTAACTTCATTCACAGATGCTCTCTGGCATTATTAAACACCACCGAGCGATTTTTAAAACACTCGCATCAGGCAGCGAGTAAAAAAAATGTGTCTGTCTACTGAAAGTGTCTTCCACATTTTTCCTCCTTTATTTGAATAGTGAAGGATGTGAGCATGTTTTTTTGTTTTGTTTAGTTTTTTTTAAGATGTAAAAGTAGTGAGTGACATTAAGCTCTTGGAATGTGGTGAGAGAGAAACCTGCTCGTAGTTTCAGAGACTCGGAGATATTGGCAATAACTGGGTTTCCCTCTTAATGCAAGAACAGAATGAAGAACCCGAGTCTGAAGATTTCCTGCTTCTGATTGTCATATGTTAAAGTAGCACTTCACATAAATATAAAATAATAAGTATTTTATGTAAGAATACGTTTTATGTGTGCGCAAATGATGCATCCGTTTTAAACGTAGCAGTAACAGATTGTTAGTCAAATGGAAAAACATTATAGCTATACATAAATAAGTTACTTTTCTCGACATTAGCAAGTATTTAAAGTAATTACCAATAAGTAACTTGTTAAGTTTATAGCTGCATACATGTTATTATATCTAAATGGAATTAACTGTATACATATAAATGTCTTAGTCATTACTAATGCAGTAATTAGTTACTAAGTAATAATATAGTAATCATAGTAAGTTACATGTAGCCATAAATCAGATGCTATATTTGGTAGTTGTTGTCAAGTAGTAAGTTAGTTCTCCTTATAGCAAAACTTAGTAATAAACCAGTAAACTAATTGTAACAAGGGAATGAATGAAAATTAGATAAATGCTAATTGTCAAGTTGAGTAAATTCTTACTTGCGTAAATACCCGATACGAGTCGGTAATTAATTATGCCCATGCGTTCCTGCCCTTAAATTGTATGGTAAATTTAAGCATATTGAAATTAAATCATAAATGGCAATTTTATGTCCCAATACCTATTAATTGTAGGAGCAACATGCATTTAATTAAGTAGGTAAAAGTCAGACTGACAAATTAAAAAAAACATCAAACAAAATCAAACCAGAAAAAAATAAATATAAATATATATACATACAAATTCTATCAAATGCTTAAACTTCACCTGAATATTTAAAAACAATATTCATGTTATAAAAGCAGGGATTTCATGTTGATTTAGAGAGATCTGATAATGTGTTATGCCTAATTAATTGCAATGTATGGTACAGGGACTAATTGTTTAGTATTAATTGACATTTTTACTAATTAATTTAACAATTACTAATTATTTTGTAACCAGTAGAAGATGAATTTATTCATGAGTATATTATATACATATTATTACCATTCCATGACCCATTTTATACTAATCTGTAAAGTTTTACCTTAAATAAAATTATGGTGCTTCTTTTTTATGTCACCTGTTTATATTCTTATTAAGTGGAGATGATGTCAGGTTTGGACCCTTGGTGTCAGACAGTGTTGTTCCGGACGGGACCGGGGTAAGTCTCAACTTTTAAGTGCTTAAAGACCTTCTGGCTAAGACTCCACATCCTGCCCAGATTCCACCTGTCACTTCTCTCTGATCCACTGGAGAGATGAATGAACGGATGGGTGGGTGTGAGTGCATTTCCAGTCCTGGACAAGTCGAGGCAATGCCAGTCTTGATGCCATGTCATCTCAGCCTTCACGGTTGTACAAGCATGAGTGGAAGAACAGGCATGTGGCTGCAGGAATGTCTCCATCAGCTCAGGGATTTCCTGTATACTCACGTCCTTCATGAAATTCATATGATTCAGGAGTCTAGTCTGTGCAGCATCCTTTCAGTCCATATCTGTTTTGAAATCAAAACACGGGTTGTTGAATATAAAGCAACAAGCAGCATGCAAGTCCTGAATTCTCAGCTTTTTCCTCATTATACATTTTTCATTTTTAACAGGAAAATAAAATTTTTTAAAAAGGCAGCATTTTAAAACTTGTTTCAGCCACACATGTAACGGTGTGGGGCCACACCAGCAGGGGGGAGGTGAGGATTTGAACAGGAAAGACGTGAGGGAAATAACTAAACCTATCAGAAAGAAGGCACCACTGGAGGATGACAGATGACAAAACAATATCCTATTCTGGCTCAAATCCCTGAAGAGAAACGTTCCACCATAAGCGACCACAGGTTTTGCCAAGATCACAGCTTAAGAAGGATCAAGTGGATGGTGATGTGGGTTCAACAAATTTAAATCATTTATCAGCCTGGACACTTCTATGGCGCAGTCTTGTCACTTGTTCTTTGAGTCAAACCAGACAAACTAGAAGGGCACTTGGAGAGCGCCGACCTCCACCAAGGACAACAGGTGACTCTTCTGTGATGTGCAAATCTGCAACCGCAACCACCTTATATGTATGGCTAGATTTCCGACGGAGTCATCATATTTCTACATTGGCTAAGTTGTCACCATTGCACTTTTCTGCCATCTACTGGATTTTAAGATGTATGGCATTGTTGAGCGTAGCCCCAAGGCCAAATGCCGTATCTCACAACGTTATTGAAAGTAAAACTAATTTTGTGGAGCCGCCTCGTCACCCCGACGTGCTCCAAAATTTAATGGGGTCTTCCTTGGCCCCTGCTACACTCTGCCACCAGGGTTCATGAAAATCAGACTGGTGGTTTTTGCACAATTCTGCTTACAGTTAAACCGTACTGAAAACATAACCTTCTTGGATAAAGTAAATATGCACCTAAAACTCCGGACATAGACCAGTATTATAAAACATCATATTTTACGTTACATACATAAGTGTTTTCTTTATTTAAAAACAGATATGGATTGAATGGGTGGCATATGGATTGATCCTGAATATCTTTTATTAAACTAATATTGTCAACTTAAAAAAATAAACTACTTAACTGGAAATGTTTGCTGTTTAAAAATGAGAATCATGTTTTGACAGTCTATCAGTTGGCAGTAAATCTGGGGTTAGAAACCTCCGTACGAGTAAGACACAGGTCCATTTTCCATGTTTGAGTAATC
>JAQQZX010000006.1:20577726-20592003 GCA_030068355.1 Notoglanidium maculatum | reverse complement strand
ATGGATTGAATGGGTGGCATATGGATTGATCCTGAATATCTTTTATTAAACTAATATTGTCAACTTAAAAAAATAAATCAGTTGGCAGTAAATCTGGGGTTAGAAACCTCCGTACGAGTAAGACACAGGTCCATTTTCCATGTTTGAGTAATCACTGACTCACCTCTTACTCTGGAGCTCAGCATCACTTCATCGCTGTGTTGATCTGAGGGACAGCACGAGGTTTAAAAACAGCTATAAGAATTCACCTGGCTGAATGGGTGAAGGGGAGTTCGAGACATACAGCTGGAATGAACAATGTCAAGTGAGAGGGGTTTTGTAAATTTTTATTTTGTACATTGCACAGGTTTTTTTTGTTTTGTTTTTTTGTAAAGTGAATCTAATCATTTCATTTCAATCAGGATTTTAATCCCAACATCATGGGCGCCTGAGCTCAGGTCACATGTCCTGATGAAAGTGTGCAGAATTGTAGTGCTCACTTTTGTAGGTCTACCTGAGATGGACAATTTGCAGGTGCGGAAACTTCAGAAATGCCATCCGGCTCGTTCGCAGATACTTGCTAATGGTGTTTATAATTTCTTTTTTAGGTTTAAAAAAGTTTAGAAACTTTAGGTTTCTAAAGTTTGTTGTGTGTGTGTAGTGCGTTTCTGTACTACTATATTGAATGTGTGGGTGATCCTTTAGGTGGTTAATTCATAGCAGTTTGTTCTTTTGCTGTTCATTGGTGCCAGTGATGTGTGGTCACAGTTGTGTCCCTCTTGTATTAAAATGGTGGGTTTTTTCCCCACTCATCTTTCTCACTTTCCGATGGCGATGGTGTAAGTGTGCAGGAGCATTTTGGACCTGCTTTACCAGAAAACCACCATCCTGCTCTTTTTTCCTGCACGGCCGGTTTACAGAGCAGCTTCCAAATCCCCCAGCGTCTGCATAATGCAGCCTGAGCGTTGACACTCGCAGCCAGTAGCAAAGAACACGTACTGCAGAAAAGAAGAAATACGGAACCAGCACAATAGTAAAAGGCAGAGTAAGGTGATTTACGATGGGTTTATAATTTTGTTGGCATGGCTGCTGTTTTGAAAAATCTGAGTTTTAGATGTTTTAGGCAACAGCGTTTGGACACTGCATTGAGGGTCTGTATTTAATTGTTCTGGCGCCGTTTCCCTCCCTGATGGGACAGCAAAGCTGTAGAAATGAGTGTGTGTTGATGGGGACATGGCCCCGAAGGCCACATTCAACAGCCTCTCTCTCTCTCTCATTTTTATTTACTTACATGTAATTAATGTAATGGAAAAAAAAAAGAATTGGTTAAATGTACATATCAATACAGTATAAAATGATTTTGTTCTACAACTTATGCACTAGCCTGCATATTTATAAACCAACAGATGTCCACATACCTATTGGTCAAATTAGCATTAGATGTAACTATTCAATGAGCGCATTGTCTACAGGTTTATGGATAAAATGTCAACATCGCAAAAATACTTGCAATACTAAGGAGGCCAAGAACATTAGAAAACATCATGGATTAGGTGTGACTGAATTAAGATGAACGTTTAAAAGAATTTGTGTTAATAAATGACCATTACCTTTTACACAAAAATATCCAAAATTCAGAAAATTGGAAACACAGGCTTTATGAAGGACATGCTCTTTTTTAGCCCAGCGCAGAATGGTGTATTGATGCTTCTTTTAATTTAAAATATACATGATCACGTGCTTAAATATTTGCATTGTTGAAAGCAACCTTTGTTTTATGAATAACCATAAACTTGGCATTTACTGTAAGAATAAACACAGGCTTCACCACTGAAGCAGGAGCACAGAAACAGTAGGGAAAATCATATTGATCTTATCGTGCTGTACGAGTCACGACCTAATAAAAGTCCTATTACTATCTGGCGCTGGGATACATTGGACTTTAGAATAAATTATTATTACTGTATTTTGTTATTTATAGCTGAAAAATGACAGCGCCTTTGTGAATAAAGAAAAAATTCCACTTATTCAAAAGGCTGCTTGGAAAGCATGATTTAAAAATGATTTTTTTTTAAAAACAGAAAGCAATTATCATGCAGTATTTTCGAGGCTCTAAATGGCCTGTGAAACTGTGAAGCGAATTATTTTGTTTCTGACACAGAACAGGTTTTGGATGTCCAGTTTCTCTGAGGTGCAGTGAAAGAGAAACAACTGAATTTATTTTGGCTCTACGGTATAAGAGCTGCAAATCTCAATTTGTGCGAGCTGACATGGGTTTGATTTACAAGGGGATGCCTTTAGCTTTAAAAAAAAAAAAAAAAAAAGACACGAAATCTCCTTGTAAAATTAGATTCCCCCTTTAGTCACTCATTTTAGATGTATAACTCTTTAAATATCTATTATCTATAACATACAAAAAGTAAAGCAAAGTCTTAAAGATCTGTTGACAGAATTTACATTTAGAGCAACATTTTTCTAGTTTTTGTAATGTTTTTTTAAGCATTTTTGTTCAGCCAGTTATGATTAATTTTAGCTTTCCTCTTCTTGGAAGGGGTGAAGTTTGTTTTAGGGCCTTTCTGGAGTAATGTAGTATGTGCAACTGATCAGGGAAGAATAGCAAGGCAAAATCTTAATCTTAGTTAACTTATAATTAATTATTTTAATGAGCATTAATTACAATAAAACTACCATGGAATTTATAAAAAAAAAATTTTTTTGCTGTACTAACGCCTAGGGTTTAATACAGCAAACTAACTAGTATTCTTAGGTCCTGACTGGATTGTACTAGCATGCGTGTGGCAATGATGGGCGCTCCAAGACCCTTCTGTAAGTTGCTCTGGATAGTGGCGTCCGTCAAATGCAGTAAGTGTCGTATTTTGGTGGTAGCGTATTGAATCTGTCAGATTCGATAGTGAGAAAACACAGGCAGATGTTAACATGCTGTCCTTGGGGAATCAGTCAGTAGCTTTCGTTAACATTTATCTCTGGTTTCCTTTTGTGTTCATGTATAAAAAGCCGTCCACAAAATGACTGTTGTCTTCCACTTCCATGATGCATCATCAGAAGGAAGTTTTTCTTACTATTCCAACAGCAAATTATTGATTTAGAGAATGGCCAATTCCTCAACATGTATCCCAGTTTCTTGCAAATCAAACACCGCTGGTGTGCATTTGTTGAAAAAGGGTTTGTACGCTGATGAAAATTTAAAGTGTTAGACCAAAGAAATGTTTATACATGCTCTGACATTTTAGATAATTATGAGTCCTGTGTTTATTTTCAGTTGAGGGCTTAATTTATCTTCAGGGCCTTTATGGACGTTGATCTAACGTAGTGTTTAATGAGTGTTTTGAATGGAGATGAGTTGAGGTTGCTGAAGAGAGCGTATGGTGGACTGTGGTCTGTTCCAGTGTGCGTCTCTCTCTCTCTCTCTCTCATGCTGTTCTTCTCCAAACAAGAACACAGCGTCTTTGTTCAGAAACGGCTCATAACTAATGACAATGTTTGCACTGCTCTTCAGTGCAGTATGCACGAGTGGCATTTTGAAACCTTTTTTATGCAGTAAAATGTGGTTTGGATTATCTAGGAGTTGAAAAGGATTCTGAATTCTCCGATGAGTTGGAGACGGAACAGCTGATGATGATCGTTGTTAACAATCCTTGGCCTCAGAGGTTTTAACCTGGAAGACGAACAAGAGATCGGACACTAAGTCACCTGCTGAAAGACACAGAGCGAGCTGGAGAAGATGGATAAGACAGTGTGAAAGAGAGAAATAAAGATTTCTATCCAGGCAGCAGGAAACCTCAACAAGGATTTCAGTGGAATGTACAAGTGTTCACTCAAAAAAAAAAAAAACAACCCAATAACAAAAAACAAATATTCACACGTTTTTAAGATAGTTGGTGGAGATATTTAGAGAAGGTAGTTAAGAGGTGTCTTGGCTACAACATCATTTCCTAGTGCTGTAAATCCATGACCTCTAAGGCACTGAGAACAACAGGATATTTGGTAATCAGCTTCATATTGACCTGAGGCAGACTTGGCCTGGTATCAGTGTGTGCGCAGACACACACTCTGCACATGTGCCGTCTTTTTGGAGGAGAAACAGGGAGAAGAACGAGATTAGCAGTAGCGCAAGCCAGACTTTGGGGATGATTAGGTGCTGTTTGGCTCCTCCAGAGTCTGGCCAGGGTCCGAATGCTCCGTGCTGCAGTCCTGATCCAAGAGAAAAGAGAAGGGATGAATGAGAAGGCGAGAACTGAGGTCTCCCAAGAGGACACGTTCAGACTTTTTAGGCTTGGGATGTGAGATGTTATGTTGGAACAGCTGTGGATAAAGCCACAGAGCAAGCCATGGAAACAAATACAAATGAAATATATGCCAGCTTTAAGCCATTGTATTGGTCAGTCTCAACGGGTGGGGTCAGCTATTATCATCTATGTAACGAGGAACGATCCGTGTATGATGAATTCATATGGTGTGTCTCACATGATTATCCTTCTCAAGATCAAAGTTTGAACAATCACCATTTATTCCCCTTTTACGTTGACACCTTTCATCTTTCCCTCCCTCTCACATCTTCCAAATGAATTTTATTATGCAATCCATCATCATTAACCTGAGGTGAACTGCACTTAACACTTCGCTTTGTTCTGATGTTGTGTTTGCAGAGGCTGTGGATCATGGATCAACTAAATGTGACAAGTAAGTAGTATATTTTGCTGATTAGACTGCAACACACATGCATTACCAGTGTCCAGCTCAAAGCGTGACTAACAAATAATAATATAAAGCAAGCATTTTTAAATTAGAGCACTATTAGCACGATTTAAGCACTATTAGTCATTCATTTTCTCCAAAAATTGCCCAAGGTTATGATGAATAAACTGCCTTAGCTGCACTCATGATTAAAATGATAAAAATTACTGACCTGAACCTGATCGAAATCCACTCAACTCAAAATGTTTTTTTTTTATTTATTTTGCCATTTGAGAGCTATATGGCTCTAAACCAGCATTATTTTGCTCTTGTTCATGTACTTTCCATTGCAATCTCCCCTTGTTTGAACTTTTCCACATTTTGTAGTGTTACAGCCTGGAACTGAAATGCACTTTAATTGGGTGTTTACCATTTCAGTTACACAATATGTCTAATATTTGAAGGTGCAAAATATTTTCCAATTGTGACACAAAGGCTAAACATCTGGATCCTCATATTTTTGCCCATTCTTGTTGCCAAAATTGCACAAGGTCTGAAAGATGGATGGAGACCATTGGTAAACGGCATTCATCAAGTTTCGCTGCAGATTCTCGGTTGTGAACGACTACAGAATAAAACTGGCAGTATGTTTAGGATCACTGTCCTATTGGAAAGTGAAACACTGCCCCGGGCTCAAGTAGACCGCTAAAGATTTTCTTCTAAGACTGCCCATTATTTGGCATCATGTTGCTCTCAACCCTGACCAGTTTCCCAGTCCCTGTTAAAAAGAAACCCCACAACACGCTGTTACCCCCACCGTGCCTCACTGCAGGGATGGTAACCTCAGGATGATGAGCAGTGTTGGGTTTCCACCAAACATACGCCTAAATGTTCCATTTTGGGCTTAATTGACCAGAGAACCTTTTTCTACATTACACAATTTAAAAAGCTTTTTTTTAATACTGGCTTTCTTCTTTCTTTTTGTGGCGTGTTCAGGAGCCTTTCCCATCTGAGACGTGGCTCTCTCCAGCTCCTTCAGAGCCGTGGTCTCTTGATTGCTCCTCAGTATAAGCCCATCTTTACTTGTCCTTTTTAATAAACAGTTAAACATAACAGGAACAGTTACATTTATATTTATATCACATGACAATTTAATTGCACAAAGGCTGACTCAATTCAACCAATTACAGTATGTAACTTCTAATGGTGAACTGGTTGCACCAGAATTAATTTAGTTTGCACAAATGAGGACAGATAACTGTGCAAGTACATCTGTTACATGGCTTTCATTTGTAAATAATTTTACACAATACGTTGATCCAAAATATCATCTGCTATTTTTGTAGAACCATGACATATAATTCCAATTAAGTCCATTTCTGTTCCAGTTTGTAACACCTACAAAAGGTTGAATATATATATATTTTGGGTACAGAACTAACTGCTCACAGGTCATTAATAGCGGTGTGGTTGCAGCCAAATTGGAGACACACTTGACGCACATTACACATGTGGAATTAGGTGTGGCACTTGCATACAAATTATTTCGTGAAGCCACACAAACAGTAGAAACTACGTTTAAGACCCATATACTACATCATAGCTGGTGGTGTGTGGGCAGTGGTAGCGACATTGGACTAGTGATCGGAAGGTCGTGAGTTCAAATCCCAGCACTACCAAGCTATCGCTGATGGGCCCTTGAGCAAGGCCCAACCCTCAACTGCTCAGATGTATAAATGAGATATATGTAAGTTGCTCTGGTGTGTTTCACGGTCTTACAGATGTGTCTACGTAACTCTGTGTGTCTACAGCAGCATCATGGTGAAGGAAAAAGGACGTGGAAAAGATGAGACATACTGGCGAGAAATCAATGCAGCCATGGCCTTGACCAACCTGGCCAAGCCTAAAGATGGGGCTCCTGCAGGCACCACCAGCTGCATCATCCAGAAATCCTCCCATATAGCCGAAATCAAGACTGTCAAAGTACCCATCATGAACAAGTACTAGCATCTGGAAAACAATACGACGTGACTTTCTTTACTTTTGGAATCTGCATATTTGTGTTTGTTTATATTTTGTTGTACTTATGAATATGAAGTAGACTTATGATATTTTTTGTACTTTAATTTGAGATGTTAAAGTGCCCTGAAATGCAGCACTTCGTTGTTGTTTTAAGGTTTGTGCCTTTTTTGATGCACAAGCGCTTTTCAGAAGTGTTGATGATGACAGTATTGCAGAACGAGACACTTTTCCATTGTTAACTTATTTTGATACGCCTTTTTTATACTCTGAAATTTCTATTCTATCATGCCAAAGTGCCTTCATGTAAAACAGGAGAAGTGCACGGTTTTTATATGTTCCCCGGTGCGGCTTCTGGAGCTTTTGCAAAGACTCTTCATTTTTGCTTCATATTTATACAGTGCCCAGTGTTCACGATTATCATATGTAGTGTCATGTTTACAGCATTTTCATGATAGGATCTGGTCAGTGATTTGTCACGATCAATACAAGCAAATACAACATGTATAACTTCAGCATTACTTCCTAGGTTACTGACCTTGCCATTTTAAATAGCCCTAAGGCTTTTTTTTTTTTTTTTTTTACTTTTAGAATTGCTATCGATCGGTCAAGCAATTTCACAGAGGGGCTATCTATTATTTTCTACCCAAAGCATAAGCAAGCATACACTGAAAACGTTTGTGCTTTCTAAAACCTGTACTTGCTTTTAACCATGTCTAGGCAAGATGGCTGCTGCACATATCCTGTGGTCATTTGAAGCATTGCTTATGCACGTACCCACAAATACAAGTACCGTGTAGCTATATTACATGACACTGTCCACAGCCGCCTAAATAAACTAGCGTTGTGTCTCAAATTGCATACTCATGTACTATTCTAGACAGTTAGAGTAACACTACTAACCGGTTTCCACTTTTCCTCAGAGTTTGAATTTTAAAAACCCCTCATGTAGCCTTCAAACCTGCCCAGTGTTTTGTCTTGCATACCAGTCTTCCAGGTTTTGTAGATTATAAAATACCTCTTTATGTAAGGTCAGCGTTTAAAATTGAGATGCAGCTCATGCAACAATAATAACCGTGGTGGAAAGTTTTAAAGAGCTTCTCAGCATTTAACAGCCCTGCGCATGAAGGAACTAAACTTTTTGCAATTCAGCTTGGCTCTAGTGAATCTAATGGAGGTCACTTTTTATCTTGCTTATGTACATAAGATACGCCGACAAGTATGCGAAAACATCTGTACGCGAGGTCACGTGTCAAATATAAAATAGGCCGAGGTGTTAAGTTTGCATTGCTTGCTCTGTGGATCGTGAGCTCGGACTGGGCTAGCTAGAGCTGCCCGACGATAGCAAAAGTGGTAACTGTGTCAAGATTTATATAATAAATACTTTGTCGAGATTTGGTTTAATGTTTAGACCTAATGACCTAGCTACTGCTCATCTGGCTGGTAGACATTTTTCTTCTGCTTTAGTAGGGCAGAACAGTTATGTTAGCCAGATAGGCTTTAAACTTTAGACTCAGCATTTAATAAGTGCCTAAAATAATGTGTAAATAAAAACATAGTAACCTACAGTACTGTTCCAACAGGTAGCAACATAACCAGCCATAAATGAGCATGTAGGTTTGCTTATGCGCTGCAAATCATTCATTCGGTACGGTCTATGCTTTCTAACTAATGCTAAACAACACTGTGCCATTCTACGCCCGGGTTGCATTTGGATTTTTATGTATTTCCTTTTTAAGAAACATCCAGACTCTGACACTCCAGGATGTAGATCAAAAGCACCTTAAGTGCCTCTAAGAAAAGACAACCCACTTTAGACTTGTCTGCTTACCGTGAAGAACCAACATACAAAACACATGGTATTAAATTGCTGTGACATGTCCATGCATACACACTCTTACAAACATAAGGCTGTAATTATAACATGTGGCTGCAATTATAATACTGGTTTGTCTTTTAAACAGTTAATTTATCCGTTATCTGCCAACACCAGGGAAAGTTCTGTCAGCATCAACTGTTTAATGTAGTGGTGCTTTAATGTAATGTGAGCCTGATTCCTGCAGAAACACATGCTAGTCATTCAGCAATCACATGTGCCAGCCATGCCAATTTTTATTACACTTACTGACAGCAGCCTCCCATTCTGGAAACTAGCTGACAAATAAAAACTACTTTGTGTTAAATGTTAAAATCAATAGTTTAAATGAGCGAGGTAGGAACACCACCATTTTTCAAGTAAACTTGACACACAAGTCCTGGGTCAAGTCCTGAGTAAAGACAGATCAATCTGAAGTATCGTTCTTAAGTCATGTTCCAATTAGAACTGGACAACTCACAAGCCCAAAGTACAGGCGTAGAAGTCTCAAGTCATGTCCTAAATAAAGACGGAAATCTCAAGTCATATGCTAATTAAAGATAGATAAACACTAATTCACTTCCCCAGTAAAGGCAAACAATTCCAAAGTCAAGTCCTGAGTAAAAACAGACAAGTCTCAGGTCATGTCCCAAGTAAAGATGGACAAGTAAAATCCCAATTAAAAAGAGACAAGTCCCAAGTCAAGACTGAAAATCTGAAGTACAAATCTCAGGCCCAGGCCCAAGTAAAGATGGACGTCACACCCTAAATTAATTTCTTATTTGCAGACATGCAAGCAAGTTTTGACAAGTTTCAAGCAAAGTCCCAAGTACAGATGGACAGTTCTCAAGTCTTGAGTAAAGACAGACAAGTCTAATGTACAAGTCTCAGGTCCTGAGTAAAAAAGGAATTCAAGTCATCCTAATTAAAGACAGATAAGCACAAAGTCACTTCCAGACTACAATTACAGTGTCAAGTCTCAAGTAAAGACATAAGTCTCATGTCACATGCAAAGCAAAAATGGAGTCAAGACGGACATCTGAAAATCCATGTAAAGAAGTCACACCCCTAAGTCACACTCCTAGTCAGGTCCTAAGAAAAGACTCCAGGCAAGTCTGAAGTACAAGTTTCACACAGACCTGAAGTAAAGATGTACAAGTGTCAAGATGGGTCCCAAGTCAAGGCGTACAAGCCTAAAATCGAGTCAAGTTCCAAGTAGAAATGACAATACTCAAGTGAAGTGCTGAATAAAGACAGACAAATTTCAAGTCCTAAGTCGAGAGAGACAAGTCTCAAGTTATGCCCCAACCAAAGACGTACGAGTCTCAATTCAGGTCCCTAGTAAAGACAGACAAGTCTCCAGTCAAATTTCCATTTCAAGTCCCAAGTAAAGATGACAGACTAGCTCCAAGCCACTTCCCGTGCAATGACTGGCGAATCCCAAGTCAAGTCCCATATGCAATTCCATACTAAGAAAAAACTGAAATCAAATCTCTAAAACTGAAATTTCCAAAGTTTCGATGTTTGGCAAGGTTTGTTTTATTAAACAGTGAGGGTCGTGACCAAAATGGACGTTTACCTTGTTATCAGTATTATATTGGAATAAATGTGTTGTCTTCTCACATGTTCCTGCTTAGAAGCAGAAATCTTGGCCCACATTATACAAACCTGCAGCTGGTGGGAATTAAGGCTCAAATTGATGTTTACAAGACGTAAGAAACAGACATCTATGTTTTCTGAAAAGAAACACCACTTCAGTGTTATTTCAGTTTCCGACTGAATGAAAGTATAAACTTTTTTGTGTTTGTGCTGTGATTTATCTGTTATAGCAAAGATGTTGTTTACCAAGATCATGTAGTACTGCCTTGAATGGGAATAATCTCCTTACATATGTATGCAAACAGAACAGATGAAGGGCCACTTTATGAAAGACAGCAGTACAAGATGAAGGTTGTGTGTACTGTTCAATGTGTACATGTATATCCTATGGTACTGTTGCATGTTTTTTTTTCTTCTTCATGTCTCCTGGCCTTATGTTTGCGAGACCTCACCAGTCTCACGGTGAGAAACGCATTATTTGCAAAAGCTGCATGCACTTCGTCTCACGTCCAGTGAAGTTTGTTCAAACTGTCATTTCACAGCCTGGAACTCTACAGACCCTGGTGTTCAAAAACTCACAATCCAGTCGAACACAAGCACGCCTTTTTGTCAAATAAAACATTCCAGTCCATTCACTGATGCTGCTGGTAAGAGTGTCTCACCTCAGAACACGATACGAAAGCTTACATCCTCCCTTTTTGTTCAGGAGGGAATTCTACGATGCTTTGAATCTACAATGAACTTTATGGACCAAGGTGAAAGGAAGATGCTGCGAGTGAAGACATCCATCATCCAGAATGGATAATTTTTAACCTGAAACTTTTATTTGCCAGTTTCTGTACTGTAATTTGTTTCGGGTCTGGTTTAATTATTCCCCGGACAATATTTGCTTTCAAAAGATGATGAAGGACAAAAGGCAGTTGTTGCATTCATACTTCAGAACATCTTTAAATTATTATAGACTGGATTTAAAAAAAAAAAAAAAAAAAAAAAAAAAAACAGGAACTGTTGATGATAGCCTAATTTTTCTTAAATCGTTAAGTTATATATATATTTTTTTTCCTTTTGTTTCTTCAGAGACTGGATGTTTATCCAATGACCAAATGCATAATATCTCATTTATTCTCTGGTTTTCTATTGCTTTTTTACCCCAGGAACTATTGTTTACTTCCACAGAACAATGAATAAACATTTGAAGATATGAAATTTGCTGATTTGCTCATCATTACCATCACTAATGGAGTACTACAATTAACATTACAAGTCATGAAAAAAAAAAAAAGGTTTAAAAAGCAATATTGAATCCAGATTTTACTCCTAAAAAGCTTCAGAGCGTTCCTAAACATATATATTAAAGAACTTCAAAGCCGATGTAGGAAAAGTGGTGACACGCAATAGGAAATTTTGTAAAGACCAGCTAAAGCATTACATCAAGACACCAAGTTCAACCTAAAGGTTATAAAAGCACAGGCTAGTTTCTCACCATCAGGTAGAGTCGGAATGTGTCATATTTTGGCCATGATCGTCAAATGCTAATATGCAGTTTTAAAGTTGTTTCTTATATTGGAATCAAAGGATAAACGAGCGTTTACAGTTACGTCAACCTTAACTGTTTTACATAAAGGACATCAACCTCTAGGATGAAATCAGCCACGTCTATATAGCCAGCTTTAGTGACCAAAGTAGTGTTTCTTTTTTCCCCCAGAAGTTAAAAAATTTCTGTTGATCCAAGATACACTAGCAAAAAGTACATGGACACATGACCAACACAAACTTAGAAGCACACAATTGTATAGGACAACTTTGTATGCTGTACCAATAAGATTACTTTTCACTGGGACTAAGAGGCCCAAACCTAATCCAGCACCACAACACCCGTGTCCAACACAAGCTCCATAAAGACATGGTTTGCTAAGGCTGGTGTGATCTTGAGTGTCCTCCACAGAGCTCTGACCCCAACCTGCTAAACACCTTTGAACTAGAACTCAGAATTTACACCAGGTCTCCTCTCCCAACATCGGTGGCTAACCTCACTGATGCTCTTGTAGTTGAATGGACCGAAACCCCCTCAGCCATGCTCCAAAGCCTTCCCAGAAGACTGTAATTCCTTATAATTAGGTATTTTAACAGCAAAGAGGGGGTCAACTCCATATTATTGCCCATCGTTTTGGAACAGGATGTTTAAAGACACATTCGTATGGGTGTGATAGTTGTCCACACACTTTTAAAGATACCGTGCACACTGTAATCTTTTACCCAGTATTCCGTTTTGCAGAGTGGTGCTGCAGAAAATTATCCTTTTACATCATCATTGTAGAAGCCAATGCTAGCATTATGTTGGACATAAAAGTGCATGAATTCACATGAATAGATGAACATTAGAGGGCCTAAAATGGGTTCATCTTAAGCACTTTACTTGTACACTAAGTACTTTAACCTGGTAATTCACACCCAGGGGCAATTTAGTGTAGCCAATCCACCTACCCGCATGTTTTTAGACATGGGTGGGTGAAAACTGGAAAACCCAAAAGAAACCTAAAGAAACATTGCGAGAACATGCAAAATTCCACATAGACAGTAACCCGAGCTCAGAATCGAACCGGGAACTGTGGACCTGTGAGGTTAAAATGCTACCCACTGTGCCACCATGCTTGGGCAAATAACACTAATACTTTATTACTATTACTTTATTTATTATTACTAATATTTTACTCTGCCTTGCAAATATAACCATAGCTATAATAATGGAAGATTGGAAACAGCAGCTAGACAAATTTCTGTGTAAACACTCTTCTGACAAAGTTTTTAATTCCATCCAAAACCAACACTGGATGTTGAGTCCATATGGCCTCTGCTCGGAGTGTGTGGTGAGTGTGTACAGAGGAAAGTTCGCTACTTGACCAGCTAAACAAACAAATCAGTCAAATCCCCTTTCCTTCAGACCAAACAAGAAAGGCTTGGTTAAAGAGGACTATTGTATTATTTAGAGAATTGCATTATTTAGAGAGCGGGTATAATTAGCTGAGGTTTACATGCTGCCGGAGCTCTGATGACAGCATCAGCTCAGATGTGTTAAAAGATACTTTAAGCTTTTTGAGCTTTCTAGTTTGCTTTTATAATTTAATGCCAACAGGCAGAACTGACTACAATATCCTTCTAAGTGTACTTGTGCACTTCTTCTGCTTCCAACCTTTTTGCCCTTCACCCCTTTCCTCTTTAGTTAACGATTCTACCATTCTGCTTGCGTTCCTGCAAAATCTCCACAAAGCCCACGAGCCAACATACCAACAATCCAAAAGAGACTGTTCCAAAAAGAAGGCCTTGATGCCTTGCTGTATCTTCTGTTCTGTGTACTAATCCATCTTACAAAGCAGTAGCCACAAATGGTCCTGTAACCAATGTCAATGCAGGCAGCAACGACTACAAACCCCAAGATTCTATGGAATCACTTCAGTGGCTTCCACATACTGCTAATATTGTGGCATACTGATATTACATCACAACCAACAAGCAGCTGTGGGTACGCATGAGTATTCTAACAGCCAGTTAACTTTTTGTTTGAGACGCCAGAATTCAATTTCTTAAATTTTTTTCCACATGGCCACATGACGTTAATCAATCCACATCTGGCAGCAATTTGATGAAGAGCAGCACCGTCATGGATTGCGATTTATGTGTGTACATACTGCTAGGCGTCACACGATTGACAATAGAATTGGGAATCGCACAAAGCTTCCATCTATCGTCAAGTTCAACAATTTAAATATCAGAAAAGCTGGTGTCTGCAGCTTTATGGTCAATATAAATAAGCTTTCCTTGTTTCCTTGTTAGCCATTTTGTATCCTATACAAATCATAACCTACTGTCTGACTTTGAAGCAGAGCAACAAAACCTCTTCCTTGACGCATCTTAACTTCCCTTGTCCATGCTACCAAACAGATGAAGCCATGAATGTCTTTGCTTGCAAAAGATGAACATAGAAATGAGAAAATAAAGAAAAGAAAAGAAAAGAAAACAGCACATTTAATAGGGGAACTTTTCTAAACAAGAATTCATCCATCCATCCATTATCTATAGCGCTTTATCCATCTGGGTCGCGGGGAAGCTGGAGCCAATCCCAGCATCTTCGG
>JAQQZX010000006.1:20564104-20577426 GCA_030068355.1 Notoglanidium maculatum | reverse complement strand
AATCTGCATGTCTTTGGACTGTGGGAGGAAACCGGAGCACCCGGAGGAAACCCACGCATGCACGGGGAGAACATGCATACTCCGCACATGACCCGGGGATTGAACCCAGGACCTTTTTGCTGTGAGGCGACAGTGCTAACCACCCAACAAGAATTCAATAAGTACTATAATGTTCAACACAGAGCGCAGGCATCCACAGTTTATATAATTTCATCAGTTTTATAATGAGGATAGTAACAGCTAATGACTCATTAGGCTCATTTTCAGTCCTGATGTCAGTTCTGCAAGCATATCGGAGCTTGTTAACAGGTAATTAATAATTATGTGTGGAAGAATTATATACAATGTGCTTACAAAATGCACTCATGTTATTAAAAAGGAAAACTGACACACATACAGAATGTCCTGGGTCTGGGTTAATTCACCAAGCTGTACTGTTCGGTCCGGTAGAAACCACAAAAAGAGCACAGCAAAATTACATACTCTGCAAATGAGTTCATATTAGTAGTGATGGTAATTAACTTCAATCTCATTCAATAAAACGCCAGTATTCAGGCTGGTCATGAAATCTTACAGGGAACCTCCACCATCCTGAGGTCCCACACTCTTTCCTCTCCTTCGCCTTCTTTCCTCATCTATAAGTGGACTGGCAAAAGCCTGCACTGAGTAAATGTTTCCACCAAGGCCTAATCGATGTTCCATCATGCCGTTTTCTTTTCTCTCCATTCCGATCTGAAGCTGTGTTCACTGAAGAGTGCTTGTGAAGCTCAGTGTCATCTAGCTGGGAAGCATGATCATGGAGAGATAATGCTTTGGCCCAGCATGTGACGAGGCTTCAGATCCGCCTCATGACCTTGGTTCTAGCACGCTAAGAAATCCAAGTTACCGTCAGTAAGAAACACACGCAGAATGAAACCGAAGAACAAAGGAGTAGGTATTTCCTCTGTGATGATGAAATCTGCTTTCTGCTCCATATTGGAATAATTAGTTGACTTGCATAGATGCTCCAGCGGGTCATTATTTAGCAGCGGACCATGTGCAGTTTGTGAGACACACATTCCTCAAGCTGAACGTTGATTATGAGCCGTGCAAACATTAAAAAAAAATGTCTGAAGAGATACCGAGATTTCTGGAGACATTTTTCCTAAAGTCTATGAAACTGACCCGTGCTGATGGAGAACCTCATGCTGCTCATGTGACGATCCGTTCAAGCACACAGAGAATTTTTTCTCCAAACTGAGCTTAAAGCAATATGGAGATTTAATAAATCTTGTAATATTTTTTATGTGGATTAATGGAGCAAAACCACCATCGTCTGGGTCACAGGCAATAAGCCTGATGTATTATTTTAACATTTCTAATGAATGACTTCCACAGATATACATATTATTAAGTCCTAGATGGGTGACCAACTGCACTTTACTTACACTTTACTTCCCAGAAGTACGCGTCCTGCATAGACCTGGATTATTTATTCTAGTGAAGTGACACAATTGAAGGTGATTTTGAAGGTTCCATGAACACAGACCTAAGCAATTTTTAGAAATTTGTTAGACTTTAGGCTTTGTGGTTACATTTTTCTTTTTCACCACCTTTGATCTGACAACAGAATCTACTATGCAATACTAGAAAATCTACTTGTTAAAAAAAAAGATCTTCCTGCTGTATAAAATGATTCTATAACTGTGATAACGTGTGCTCTCCATGTCCGATTATACAGTGAACGTTTAACAATAGTCGCTCGATTAAAGAAAGGCATTCTGCTTACATCAATAAACAAGAACAGAAAACAAGATCTCTGTACAACAGCAGTACTGTTATGCCTGGATGCTAAGCTTTAAAAGATGAAGAGGAGGAGATTGAAGCAATTTATGGCCGGTGAAACGGACAATACGAATGCCGAGTCTCAAAGTGTTCTTTATGTAATAAGGACGCAGGAAGCTGTAATTCATCTGCTTTTTCTTCTTTCAGATCTCTCTTCTACCCCGTTTCTGTCCGTCTCTCTCCTCGGCTTTTTCTGTCTCTCTTCTACTCTCTTTCTGGCGGTCTCCCTCCCCGGCTTCGTCTCCGTCTCTCTCTCTCTCTCCTATGCCATTTCTGTTTGTCTCTCTCCTCTACTGTTTCCATGTCTCCCTACTGAGCTTTGTCTCCGTCTCTCTCTTGCTCTTCTACTCTTTCTGTTCATCTCTCTCCTTGGCTTTGGCTCCATCTCACTCTTCTACTCCGTTTCCGTCTGTCTCTCCCCTGGGCTGTCTCTGTCTCCCTCTTCTACTCAGTGCGTTTTTCTCCTCAGCTTAGTCATCGGATTTCCTTCTCCATCTTTTTTTGTCCTCCTCCCTTTCTACTGTTTTCATCTGTATCTCTCTTGAGTTTTGTCTTTGTTTCTCTGTTCTGTTCTCTGTCCATCGGGTTCTCCCCTCTCTTCTACTGTTACTGTCTCTTTACTCAGCGTTGTTTCCATCATGTTCTTCTACTGTTCCCATCTGTCCATCTCTTCTACTCTGTTTTAGTCTGTCTCTCCCCTCTACTTCATTTCTGTCTGTCTCACATCTATTCTGCATCTGTCTGTCACTCTCCTCTCTTCCATGCCATTTCTGCCTGTATCTCTCCACTCCTTTGTCACTGCCTCTCATTGGTTATTGGCTCAATCTCTGGATTTCTCTCTGCTCCTTTACCTTTAACTCTTTTAGGGTTCTCTCAGTACGTCACTGTCCTTGACTCGGAGTCTGTCCCTTTCCACAACATTAGCCCCCGATGTCTGATTTTGCTCAAATCATACATTTTACTGTCACAGTGCAATGACATACTGAAAGTGTTAAAGAAAGATTCTGAATTGACAGTTCAGGTGTTTCCTCACTTGGACTGAATGCTCGAGTCTGCACCCAGGATAGAGTATATCTAATTCTTTATTTTTGCTGAAGGTCACATATACATCAATTTATTATTTCATATCAGTTATTTAATTGTTATTTAAGAAACTGTATATTTATTTGACACTGATAATTTGAGGATTTTGTGAAGATGCTTTCTTGTATACAACAGAATTAGAATGAAGGCATAAAAATAATTCAGCTGCGTTTGAATTCAATTTTCTTGCCATTACATACACTATACATTGAGAACATCATGTGTCATCTGTAGGACAAGTATAATCTATCATGTCACCGGATTGCTGGTGTTGGGAGTAGAACATTTCTCAAATCATTTTAATTTATATAGCACTCATAACCATGGACACGGTCAGATTTACACATGGTGAGGTCATACTCAAGTTCACTTACAGCTAAGGCCACTAAACACAAGGCACAACTGAACACGTCCATCACCATGACCATTCGCCATTTGTGAAGTTTTATTACGAGAGGGATATCTTAAAAAGTGGGTTTTCTGAGGATAAAAAACAAACTGTGGACATGGAATGGATTTCTTTAGATGGAGTGATAAGCACACTCTGTCCATCTGGGTTGGATCAAAGAGATGGACGCTGCCGTTCAGTCCATTAGAAAATAAAGGACGTTCCATGACCAAGGCAAACGGAAAGAAAGCATAACTCTCATGCAAGAATGCATTTTGGAGTTTTGGAGAAAAAGATGAGAAATGCGTCTGTCCTGAGTTTACCTCGTCCACACCAGTCACTGTCCAGCTAGAAGTCATCACCTCCAGTCATAAAATCATAGACATATTTTTATAGGATGGAATGCCTCCATTCTATCAAATGCTATCTTGTTCTAGATGCTATCTAAGTTTGGGAGAAAAATTTATTTTTCTGCATGTCCCCATGGTATGTTTTTATAACGATGTGTGTATTTATGCTGTCCTGACTCTTTCCTCCAGTAGTTCTGTCATATCTTTCTTAAAGGAGGCATTTTTTTTTTTAAATCCCTGCTATATCTCTTCATGCACTGGAGAGAATGTGTGTTTAGAAAAATCTGGCTTTCATGTCCATTTCAGGCAGCCAGATCGGGCCGTGCCAGGGCACACGCAGCGTTCCACAAGAGCACTAAGAATGGCAGAAAAACATCACAAATCAGAGGCCCCAAACCACCGCGCATAATGATCAAATGTAAAAGAGCGGAGAGCAGGAAAGCAGACACAAACCTCAGAGTCCGTGTTTCTCTGTCTAATATTTCTAAAGCAAAAGTTAAATAAATTCTTCGGCCGAGCAGAGAGGAACAGCGTCAGTGATGCAGATGGCGGTGATGGCAGCTGCTGCAGGAATGTGGTTTGGCTCAGAGAGAGACGAGTTTGCAGAGGTAGAAGCCCCCTCACATATTCATGACTCACATACACACATTATGTAGTAGTCTGCATCTGTGCATTGTCTACATGCACGTGTGCCTATGCTTCTGTACCATCTATATTTGTTCTCATTTTTTAATGACATTTTAATGGTTTGTGTTCCACCTCTGTAGATACAATCTGTTTTAAAACGCTCAGGAAAAAAACTGTAAGGGTAAAGATGTTAATAAGCTTCTAAATCTGTTAGGAGAAAGTTGGTCTTTCTGATTATTGTAGCCATATGACTAGTTTGCACCATGAAATTTTAACCTTTAACCTAGATTAACTCAAAGATCATGGGTGGACAAATGAAAATCAATTTCATGCCCATTGGGTATGTAAACATTACAGTTTCATGTTTTGTTGCCCAGAAACCTAACCCATGAGGCTAAAAAGTGGTGCCCAATGTAATGTAATAAAGTATAGCCAGTTAGTTCTCAGAATAATCAGAATCACATTTATTGCCAAGTTATTACGCAAATGACGAATTTGTCTTGGAGTAATGGTGCAAACAATTGTACAAAAGAAAAACAGAAATATATAAAAACTACACAAATAGGAACATATCAAAAACTACTTAGAGAGTACAAAATATGTAGGGGGTATGTGCAAATTGTAAGTGTGAAAATAATGTGAAAATTGTGTGGCAGAGTGCAATGGAGTCCAGTGTGCAAATTTTTAATGGTTTGAATAAGCGTGTTAATGAAACACATTAATTGTAGTGACAGAATAGGAGTACTAGGTTTTAAGTAGTCCAACTGCGGATGGAAAGAAACTGTTGTTGCGCCGTGAGGTATTGGTCCTGATGGACCGTGGCCTCCTATCAGAGGGGGCTGACTCAAAAAGTTTATGTCCATGGTGGGAGGGGTCAGCAGCAATCATTCTTGCCTGCCTCAAGGTTCTGGAGGATTACAGGTCTTGGAGAGCAGGCAGATCTCAGCCAATCACCTCCTCACCAGAACGGGTGACACGCTACAGTCTGCCTTTTTTCCTTGACAGTGGCAGCAATGTACCAGATGGTGATGGAGGAGGAGAGGATGGATTCAATAATGGAGAAGCAGAAGTGAACCATCAGTGACTTTGGCAGGTTGAGTTTCTTCAGCTGCCACAGGAAATACATCCCCTTGTATGTGTGCTTCTTTTGATGAGGGAGCTGATATTTAAAATCACACTTTAAGTCCTTGATGGTTCCTAGGAAGTGGAAAGACTTCACAGTGTCCACTGTGGAATTATCCAGGATGATGGGGGTCTGGGTTCCTCCTGAAGTCCACAATCATCTCCACTGTTTTAGAAGTAATGAGCTCCAGGTTGGTGTCCCTGCACCAGGTTGCCAGATTGCCATTCTCCCACCTGAAATGACCCTGAAGAGGGAGGTGTTGTCTGTGAACTTCAGTATTTTGACAGACTGGTGACTGGAGGTGCAGCTGTTGGTATACCAGGAGAAAAACAGCAGAGAAAGTACACATCCCTGAGGGGAACCAGTGCTGATGGCCCGAGATAGTCCAAAACGTGCCTGCACAGCCTCACATGGTGCCTCCTGTCAGAAAGGAAGTCAGTGATCCACCTGTAGGTCGAAACAGGCACATTCAGCTGGAAGAACTTGTCCTGCAGCAGAGTCGGGATGATGTTGAAAGCGGAACTAAAGTCCACAAAGAGTAACCTGGTGTAGGTTCCTGTAGTATCCAGGGGCTGAAGGATGAAGTGTAGTGCCATGTTAACTGCATCAGCTACCAACCTGTTGGCGTCGAACTGCTGAGGATCCAGGAGGTCGTCAGTGATGGATTTAAGATGGGATAGCTCAAGGCACTCAAATGTCTTCATAACCACAGAAATCAGGGCAATGGGTCTATAGTCATTAAGGCTTGTGATCCTTGGTATTTTGGGGACAGGAAGGAAGCAGGCTGGCACATAACATGTCTCCAGTGAGGTGTTGAAGATGTCAATGAAGACTGAAGACAGCTGATCAGCACAATGCTTCAGGGTGGCTGGAGAGACAGAATCTGCTCCTGCTGCTTTGTGGGGGTTCTCTCAAAGAGTCTATTTACATCGCTCTCCAGTATGGCGGAGGGGGGGTTCCAGGCCCTTGCTGCATTATGGGTGGTGAGGGTGGTGGAGCTGGGGGGGCAGAATGTGTTGAAAGTCCAGATTGGTGAGTGGGTGGGTAACAGAACTGTCCTATTGTTTGTCAAAGTGACAGTAGAGGTTGTACAGGCTGTTGAATAGGTATGAATTGTTGGTTCAGCTTTAGGCTTGGTTTTGGACAACTGCATGAACCCTTTCCAGATCGAAGTAGAGTCATTAGCTGCGAACTGGTGTTGTAGTTTCTTTAAGTACAGATGTTTAAGCTCCATTACCGCCTTGCTAAACCTGTATTTTGACGCTCTGAAACTATTTCTGTCCCCACTCCCAAATACTTTGTTTTACAATCTTTGCTTCCTTAGTTTAGCTGTGAACCAGGGCTTGTCATTATTATAACTCCTTTTGGTGAATGATGGTATGCAGCTGTCCTCACAGACACTGCTATACGATGTCACAGCATCTGTGTACTCACCCAGGCAGTTGTTAGCAGGCCTGAAAACTTCCCAGTCAGTGCAGTACAGTACAGGCACGTCTGCAGATTCTCCACAGCCTCGTTAGTCCACTGCCTTGATGTCTTCATAACAGGTCTCTGTTTTTCTCCATCAGTAGATGGAGTTCATCTTTTTTTTATTGCCCAGTGAACATACGTTGGAGAGGAATCTTACTGGTAAAGTACTACAGAGGCCATGCTGGCAGAGATGAATGAGTGCACTGGCATGCTTCCCTCTTCTTCGGCATCTCACTGTGTGCACCTTGGACTAGAATGACCAAAAGATTGGCAGATAAGGCAGTGAAAGTTGGAAATAAGTCTTCAAGAATTGTAGCCATGAGGTTCCTGAATTCATCTCTGGTGTAAGAGTTAACAGTAGTATGGCAAAACACTGAATTTTGGAATCATCTTGGAATCAATACTTGATAATCCTATACTTCAGTGTACTAATACAGACTGTGGGGAATGAATGAGTGCCTGAATTCCTGGGAGAATCTGGGAGAAAAGGTCAGGCATGTGGACATCGGACAGCTGATTTGTAAAAGGATTATATAAAAATGACAGACTCCAAAACACCGATAGCATGGCAGACGCTGCTCCAGATCACTAATCTGGACCTTGTGGGTGGTGGGCCCACATGGTTCCTCCACATCACCATTTTGGTCTGAGCCAAATCGAGTTGTGGCAACACAGCCACCAGGCGCTCGCCGGCAAACTCTACCCCCAGGACTGGCTCCAGAGATAAGGCCTGGTTTACCTGTTCCAGGCAGGGTAACAGTTTTCCTCATCCCTTTTTCATAAAGGTCTTCTGGATCATCTAGTCTGGATCTTCACCCCAGGCCTGTTGGCCTTGAGAGACCCTCTCAGGAGCATTTAAAATATCCCTGTGGATCACTAGACCACTCAAGCCCTTCTTCCATGACATGGCCTTGAACCAAGAAGGTACCTTGGTGGTGAAGAGAGAACTGAGCAATAAGGCAAAGCTCTTGATTTACCAGTCAGTCTATGTCCATATCCTCATCTATGGTCATGAACTTTGGGTAATGACCGAAATCAGCCGTGGCCTAAAGGTTCAAGAAGCAGGTTTGGGACTGAAAGGTCGCCAATTCGATTCCCAGGAGCAGCAGGAAGAATGTGTGGGAGTGAATAACAGCACTTTTCTTTCCCTCTGCATCCACGACTGAAGTGCCCAAACCCCAAATTGCTCCCTGTGTGGCATGTGGCTGTCCACTGCTCTGGGTATGTGCGCCCTCACTTCTCACTTGTGTTCACTGCTTGGATGGGTTAAATGCAGAGAAAGAATTCATACCTTTGTTCAAGGTATTCCATAATAATGTGGTTTAACTTAAGAATAAGATTGCAAACAAGCAGCTGAAATGAGATTTCTTCATAGGGTGGCCGGGCTTATTTACTGAGACAAGGTGAGAAGTTCAGAAACCGGGGAGGGGCTCAGAGTGGGGACTCGCTACTCCTGCACATTAGAGCTAGTTGAGGTACTTCATGCACATGGTAAAGACGCACCCTTCTTCTTTTTTTTTTTCTTTTTTTTTTAAACTACATATGCATAACTACAGAATAACCTAAAAATTGATCATCCAGTTGAGTTTTTCATGGTTACTTTCACGTCATGATTTCTGACTAAATTTAGACTAATTTACACTAAGTGGTTGAAATTCCCAAAATGGCAGCATATATTAAATACACTATGCATTACTCAAGATTGGAGTTCAACAACTAGTCAAGAGATGGAGTTCAACAACATTGGAATGACTCCCATTCTCCTCCCATTCCCAGCCAAGCACACAAAGCCACCCCCCTCCCACATTGGCAAATCTGCATTTTTGACAGAGAAGGCATTAACTCCTCTCTCTCCTAGTGTTAGCATTTTAGCATGACCTGGACGTTTATCTGTCTGATCGAAGTTATAACACTACAAACAAGAATTTTGGCTTACAAAATCATGAGAATCGTCAGGAATCTTCACTGTTCTGTCTTTCTTTGTAATGGGCTCTCATGAGCTATCAGTGTTAGCTAGTTAGAATTGTTACATAAATCCTGCACAGCTATCAATGCTAACTAGCGCCAAGTCAGATACTGACAACTGAAAAACTCATGAGAGCACATACAGCATGTATTAGCATGAAAAAAAATTATTATAGCACTTTCAAATGGACTCCAGAAAACAAAACCATTCTGCCATTTATTGGTTTTATTGGTTTTTCTACATCTAGTGATGTATTGATAAAAATAATTGTGTTCAATAGTAAAACTATTGCTGTTTACTTTTTTAGACTGGACAATCCAGCATGAATAATCAGAAGAATTGAATCAGAGCTTACATTTTTGGTCATTACACTACATCACATTAAGGTTTCTATCTCTATCTCACAGAGTAGATTAAATAAGGCATATCATCAGTAAATAATGACGACTTGCACTGATGATGCAGGCTAGTGCAACATGCTCTGTTTCAGCATGCTCCGTTTGAAAATTTACAACCCACATACACTTTCAGTTTTGGTGCAATATTTTCTCTTGGAATGTGCAATGTCTCATCAAGGCTTGGCAGGACGTGTAGTGTAAGGCCTGGCGGGCAGGAGCTTTAGCCAGAGTATAGTGGAGCAGGCGGAGTGGACTTGGCAGATGATGCCCTCTATAATACTGCCATAAATCTGAACACCTGTGGACACACTCAACTTGAGGGCAAACCCTATACTAACACTTTCATTCATTTCTCTGTGTGTATTTATGTTTTAAGAGGTCTGAATTAAGACCTCCTGTCTGTTTCCAGGAGATGCTCTACCGTCAGACCGCCTTTATCTTTAACGGAGTGGAAATAGGGGTCATATTTTAAAACATCAGCAGAGAGGAAGAGTCCAAAGAAAAGAATCACAATCCATTTAAAGTTCTGTTATCTTATTCGAAGGTCTCTGTCTGGCAGTCAAACTTCGTTCTGACTTCTTATCAGGACACGCGTGCTCAACCATGGAGCAAAAGTATTTTCTCTGGAGGCAAGTCAAACTGAAGCGTTTATTGTTCTTCCACTGTTTCGCTCCTGGAGTGCAAGATGGATCACCTGAAGTAATTGAATCAATGCTGAATACATCTTCATATGCATTAAACTGCAAAACACAGCTCCTGCTTCATATCTTCAACCCAAAGCAATAAAAAGATAATAAAAGCGCATGAGAAGTGTCTGGGAATCATGTAATGACCGCTAAATATGGCTGTACCAATTCTCTTTTACTCATACACTCTGTCCCTTCAGCCTAACAGCTAAAGGTCCAATGAGGTCTCCTGTGTAATACCTGGCTTACCCTCGTTTTATTTTCCATTGCTCTTTCCTAGAATTTTTAGCAAATAATTGTACCCAGTGGCAACATATAAGAGGAAAAGCAGCGGTCCTAGAACGGATCCTTATGGAACACCAAACCTCACTCTCCAGATATTTTCAGATGCTACAGATTTATAGCTCTGAGAATATCTGTTTATTTGGATTTCACCTATTCCAGCTGTTCATAGCCCGTGACGGCATGCTGATCAGGATCAGGCCTGGAGCATGAGATAACGCTCTTAGTTTAGACGGTTCGGACGCAACTGCAAACTTTCCTACATCCGATTCAACTCGTTATCTCAGATTATCAAAACCCAATGGCATTTAAGACAGGGTTTTACATAAAGAACCATTTTGTATGCACTGAATATGAACAAAGGTTTTATGGGGATTTCCAGCATTTTTGTGATGTCTTCATATCAAATTGCAAAAGTAATGTTCATCTATGATGAGGAATAAAGCTTAGTTAGCATGACCAGCAATTAGAGGTACTGGAGACAGCTTTCTAAGCTAATTATCTCATTTCAGTTGCCAGGTTTGCAATACATCTAAATTTAATACAATCACACCATGGAAATGAGGAGATTCGTTACAGTTACAATACTTTGTCCAAGAGGTGATTTCGTTTTGACAACCCTGGCATGTTGATGGTTAAAAAAAAAAGTGTACAATAACAGAACAACCGCAACGTTATGCTTTTAAACAAGATGGTAAAAGTCATGTAAACATTCGTGGCGGAAACAGCTTTATTATTGAGGAGGAATGGTGTTCTGTGTTGTGAAATCATGGACACAGAAAGGAAAAGCACCGGACATGTTCATTTAACATTTTACACATTTGTTTACCAAATCCGACACATGTTTATTTGTTAACCTAATTAAGTTGTGGTGCAGATGTTTTGTCTTAGGTTCTTCTGTGGTACTGAAAAGTGATGATGAACCTTTTCTAACATCTTTAATTCTAGGTGAGCAATAGGTTACATTGTAGTCAGAAGGTAAAGTCATAAATACATTAGGTTGCCCAGTAGGCGTAAAGAAGTTCCAGCGTGCAGCTCAATCAGAAATCCTAACTGATGAGGCTAAACTGAGACTAGTGACTTGCATTAACAGTTAGCTAGTGAAGTGCATTAACACGAACATAAATGAGTATATAAATTCCTGCATAGGGAAAGACTTGGCCATAATCATTATCCTTTGATTAAAAAGTGCCTGAGGTAGTGCATTTAATGACAAAAGAGTCACAGAGCAACATTTGGCAATGAGCTGTTGTGCTTTCTCTGGTTGTTCAACAAGAAGAGAAAAATACAAATAGGGCTGCAAGAACTGATTAGTTAGCATGGGACAGGTCACTTAATAAAAACCCATTTGACTGAAATGGTTGAGCACAGAAAACTGTACAACCTTCTCTGCCGTATGGAAACTCTTTACATTACATTACACTGCACTGCTGGCCTCATGACATAACCTGTCCCTTAAAGTGATTAATATTATCATTCATTTGTGGGAATGTCAGAAGCAGTGGAAGCGTTTTCTCCAACCTTATCAAATATTTGTCTCTGCGTCACACATTTATAGTTGTATATATAATTTTCTTAGACCATCAGGAAATATTATCTCTTGCTACTTTGGTCAAGAGGTTTATATGACAATGTTGAATATGACATGATCTCAAATTAATGTTTACGTTTTCTAACATCAAAGCCCAACTCACGTCGTGTAGTTCTGCACAGTGAGCAGTCACACTATTTGAATCAATTAGATTGTAAGAAGTTTTTCTGACCAAGTAATGCTAATGAACGGTTGGATATTTTCAGCAAATACAATATATATTTCTAAAATGTCTCGTTTGTCAAGTCATCAGGTATCCATTCTGATAAAAACTTAGAGTCAACCCCAAAACTTTGGAGTTGATTATAAAAACTTTAAATGATTTGCTATGCATGCACACACACAGATGGCAAGTGAAATACATATAGCATCAGAGTTTCAGTGAGGAAAACAGGCAGGTATTTAAGTTGTCCTCATTTTCAAAATGTCTGTAATATGAACAAATTAGGGCTTGAAATACAGAGAAGACTCACAGTCGCAAAAAGTGCGGAATGTGATAACATGATAAGCGGTAAAGGATGTCCACATCGTCACCTTGCATTAGTTTGAGTGTCACATTTGTTTGACACGAGCATTTGATATTCTTATGGTGTAACATATTATCGAGTAAGTAATGTTAAAGTAATGTTGTAGCTAGGGAACTGATATTTAATTAAGCCTAGTTGAGAAAGAGTTAATAGTAATAGTGCTGATTAAAATGCTGGCATAGTATAAATAATATATACTCTTAAAAAAATACAACTAACAAATTAATCGAAATACACCAAAGGAAAAAAAACAGATTAACTGGTTATCAAAAATAATTGTTAGTTGCAGCCATAAATAAACAAGTCAAACTTGAAATGCATGGTGTCAATGGGGTATTAAAAATTTAACCTTTTTTTTTTTTTTTTTTTTTAAGTTAAAATTAATATGACCTTTACAAAAAAATTCTCATTTCCTGTCGTGTAAGATGCCTTCAAACTGTTCCAAGAGCGGTCGTTCTTGAAGGCATTATCAATGTATCCTCGATGCTGCCTATTACCATAGATCTATGCAGCAGCTTCCCCAAGCAATGAAAAAATAAATAAAATAAAAGATGGCGCACCAACCTTCATAGAAAAGTGAAGATATGAAAATGGAAATTGTTAGAGAAATGTACTGACATCACATTACCATAAATGCTATCCTAAAAGGTTGTTGGAAATGAACGTTCTTAGAAGATGCTTTAAGTTGAAAGTCACACCTTACGGGACACCCGTCTATTACAGCAGCGTGGCAATAAAGCAGAAACTTTCTGGACCTGAATTTTCTAACATCCAGTGGCAGAGGTACACAATGCGTCTAGAAGTTATTATTCAAAACAAATTTGTTTCAAAAAAAGAAAAAAGTAACCAAAGCAGCTTAGACTCACAGAAACTTACTGAAGCTACCCCAGACACCTCAATATGATCCATCCATCCATCCATTATCTATATTGCTTTATCCGTCTGGGTCGCGGGGAAGCTGGAGCCAATCCCAGCATCTTGGGGTGAGAGGCGGGGTACACCCTGGG
>JAQQZX010000006.1:20547771-20564004 GCA_030068355.1 Notoglanidium maculatum | reverse complement strand
AAGGCACCCTGGGTGACCCGGGGATCGAACCCAGGACCTTCTTGCTGTGAGGTGACAGTGCTAACCACCACACCACCCTCAATATCATTCTTCAATATTTATCTACAGAATATTTTCAGCTATCCTACTGATGCTCCTTGTCTGCCAGGCAACTATGAATAAAAAACAGCACTAAGGATGTGATTTTTGCCCCAAGCTCTTGGGCTATGTATTTGTCCACTTCTGTGTTCAGGCGTCATCAACACCAGCAGTAATATTTGTGATGCAGGAGGCAAGGCAGAGTACTCATTATGCTTGAACGGCACTGCAGCCCTGTTACACCTTTCCTCCGTGTGGGTTGTCCATGCCAGCAACCCTTCATAGTGCAGCTTTTGTTTCTGAACTTTTCTGACTTCCTGCCTGGGCTTGGACCCAAGAACCCCCCCCCCCCACCTGGAGGCACAGCTCATACCTGTCAGGTGCAGGATCTCACACCGACAGTGCGATTCCTTCGACATTTGGCTTCATTATGACATGCCAAACTGTTCACATTCCTGTAGGTGTGATCTTGTGCATGCTGTCATTGTGCATCAGATCATCTCTGGAAAATGCAATACCCAGCGATGACAAGTGAATCAGCCTTGATATAAAACTTTTTAAACCCATGAGCCTTTATTTATCTTGGACTCTTTAATGTTCATGCCATATTTAACACCATACCAGTCATATGGTCATTTAGATTTTAAGATCTGGCCCAGCAAGGACTCATGAACCTCGACACATGAAGATTGTGCTTATTTAAACAAGCCAAAATAATTTCCTCAATGCTCTGCCTGTGCCTGCTTACACTGAAATAAAATTACATTTAAAAAATAATAACGGTTATGCTGGATCATTGCTTTCATAAACAGTATTTTAAGACCCCCTATTGTTGGTAACTATGCAGGGTCTTATAATGTTTCTGTACTTTTCATGACTAACTGAAAACTTTGCATTGACAAAGTGATTACACAAAATTACAAGGTGAAATAAACATTTTAAACTTAATTGCATACTGCTTCCTATAAAAAATGTAACTTCATTTTTTATCATACAAAGATTGTCATTATTCAGTTTCAATTATTGCACTTATATGTTGAATGTTGAAATGTTTTGAAAATGAAACCTCAGGTACATATTCAGGCAGTGCTTATTTTAGCTATGTTGAAAATGTATTGTATCAAGACAATACTGCATGGCATCAAAGTAGAATTCTGTGCATCAGTACCCCACGAGTAATTTTGAGTTTCCTGGCTAGTTGAGTGCATTAATTCACATTAAAGGAAACAAATGAATATTTTATTATTATTCTCTTCTTAGTGAATTTCTAATGTAGCACATTGTGATTGCACCTTCAACAAAAAGTTATCAAGACACGGGCCAACATTTCAGCTAGTAGATGCAGCTTTGTGTCCTCATATCGCACAACAAAAACCCAAAACATTATTTGAATCTAGGCAGTATCTTAAGTGTCTCTTGACATGTTTAAGTGCAATGTTTCTGCATACCGTAAGCAGGAGAGTTTGAGGATGGCTTTGCGGCAGAGTTTATACCTGCATGTTCTTGAATCAGAAAAGATCATCTGAGCACACGGACTACCCTCAGCTTGACCAACTGATGTGTGTAGTGCAGCAGGGGGTAGTATTTAGATATGGCAGTGAATACCGTAAAGAACAGGAAGTTTCAACATACCAAATGAAAACTTCTATTTTTGCTAAAGTCATTAAGGAGCAGGTTTGTCTACTGGACAACTATAAATAAAAAATCTAATGCTTTGACATTTTATTAGCAATATGATGGGGTCTCAGGAAGCAGTAACACAAGCACTATTTTGGACAAAGTGTGTGTAAAAAATTCTAACAATACACAGAATTTGATACGATATGGTGTGACTAATACATTTTTTGCCCAATTCCACTGACTGCCACAAAACATTTGATGTTAGCTATTGGATGTCGATTGAGTGGATGTTTGTGATATTACTGAAGATATATGGTGCTCTTATTTAACAGAACTGGCACACTGTACAGTGGCATAACATTCCCTGCCGCAACTCGCCGGAAAGCTGTAGTGCTCCTAAACACCAAACTTTGAGGACTGGGAGGAAATCCATGCTTGTGCTTGCTGTTGGCCGTATCCATTGTTGTTATTCACGAGCTAGCATGCTAGTCCACTAGCCATTCACATAACAGCATGCAACACTTTACATATGCATGTGTTTTGTAAACCCATGTAGCCTCTGCTGATGTGAGATAAACAGAAACTACATGATCCAGAAAAGGAAACGTGGACTTGATTAAGGTTTAAATTCTTATTACATCTCATGGATCAAATCGAGAGCCTCGTCTTCAGCAATACAATATCACACGCCACGTTGTTACACTTCTAAAAATCCCCACTTCAAATGTCACTAATATCAGAGCAGGGACGATCAATTCTGACCATGAAATAAAAATTATAATTGGATTACGGCCAACCAAATTAACAACACTGGTTGCTGGCTTTAAATCAGATAATTAAGCTTGATCTGGCACAAAACCAGAGCCTTGAACTGAAAGTGAAGCTGACAGCTTCATTCATTACATCATGTTACTTAGTATTTTAGGTTTTGGGTGGAAACACCGTCAAAACCTTATTGTTGTTTATATGACGCCAGATTGTTTTACAGTTTGTTGTAGTTTGCACCATAATTACAGCCACATGTATAGAGAAAACGCATACCACATTTTCCAGGTTCCTATTTGCTCAGAAACTCTCCACATGCTGATATGAATAAAACACATGCTTCAGGTCTCATACAGAACTCAAGCAGCATTCTAAATGATGTATTTCTTACATCTATGAACACAATGCTTGGGAAAATATTTTAAAACTGGAAATAGATTGTAAAGTAACAAGCTCTCATAAACAATGACCTCTTAATCTTAATTTTAGAGTTTGTCTGTTACCGTGCATGCGCCTCGCATGAAGAATAGGCCGCGTCCGTGTCCAATACGGGCTGTCCGTCTGGGCGCGTCTACTGTGCAGACTCTGGCTTCAAAGGTCCCGATTGCGCAGACTCTAGCTCCAATTTACACCTACATCAAAGACTACAGACTACATCAAAGAAGGTGACTTTCAATTCGACCAAATATAGACTTTAACGTTAATTAAAATTTTGCGACAATGGGGGTCAAATTTAGGCTTTAAAGCAACGCAAATCTAAGCTTCATTCGGAGCCCAGTTTAGGCTTCAATGGGAGGCAAATTTAGTCACAATCCGAGTCAAATTCTGACTTCGATGGGAGTCAAATTTAGTCATAATGGGAGTCAAATTCAAGCTTTAATGAGAAACAGATTTAGGTTTCAATGGAACTCATATTTAGGCTTCAATGGGAGTCAAATTCCTGCTTCAATGGACGTCAAGCTAAGGCTTCAATGGAGTCAGATTTAGGCTTGACTGGCTTCAATGGGAGTCAAAGTTACGCTTCAGTGGAGTAAAAGTCAGGCATCTATAGAAGCTTAAACAGAGCCAAATTTAGGTTTCAGTGGAAGTCAGTGTTGCATTTACATTTGTCATTTGGCAGACGCCCTTATCAAGAGCGACTTACATACATCTTATTTTATACAAGCGAGCAGTGAAGGTTAAGGGCCTTGCTCAAGGGCCCAGCAGTGGCAGCTTGGCGGTGCTGGGATTTGAACTCACGACCTTCTGATCACTAGTCCAACGTCTCAACCACTGAGCTACCACAGACCCCTGTTGCCATGTTGTCCACTCATGTAGTCATTGGTTTGGAGACTGATTAATTAATTATTATTAATTAATGTGTTAAAAAGTATTTTGACCCCCTGATCTTTTATATGTAAAGCACCTGAACTGAAAGAAAAAAACTGCTATATTATTATTATTTTTATTTATACATAAAACAGAGAAGCACTATTGTTACTGAGGTACACCTTTCATAATTCATAATAAATTAAGAATAAAAACAGAAACTGTATATCAAATCTTTTGACATGTTGTTGAAGTGTCGGCGACAACCCTGTTACTGAACTTGATTTCTTCCCCTCGTATGTGCATTGATCTGCATTAAGTGGCAGCTCCCTAACATGAATTTATGTCTTGTCACCTCCCAAGACAACAATATTACACACATACAGTATTTCCTACTGATTAAAGACAGAAACAGCAGATGTCATACACATTCACGGACACGAATAGGACACTTGTGATTTTCAGAGATCAAATATGACGGTGTTTCTTTTATATATTATAAAAAATTAAACACCACCTAATTTTATTAGTCAAATCTACAATTCAGGACACTTTGTAGGTACAAAAGTACACACTGGACTATGGACACAAACTGATATAATAGTGTGAGTGGTGCTGGTACAGGTGTCTCATTTGAATAAATATTCATAAAGCATTGTGAGACACTTTTTGCGCTCTCCCCAGAGTTATCAACTTACCTGAGCATGTTCCCTGCTGAAACAACCAGCAACGCACGCATGCGCTCGCACACATACAGGCCCAGCTCCAGTGATGTCTGGGGAACCTGATAGCTTACACAAAACCCTGTTGTGGTCTCGTGTCTTGTAACAATGGTGTGTGTTACCTGGTGACGAGGCTATCGAGACGCCGCAGGAACACAAATCCATGCATCTGCGAAAGTGGTAGATGAAAGGGTATTCACAAACAAATAGGAAGTAAAGAAGGATTTAGGAAACCATGAATATGATGATACAAACTCACACAGCTCAAGAAAAATGAGAAAATGAAATCTGGTCATTGACACATTCATTGATCAACAATTTAAAAGCATGATTATCAATAGCCTTATTCGGATCGGATTAGTTTATCAAGCAGACGTCTGTAATAACACACATCTCCTCTGTGAAAAAAACTCTCACGTCCAGACAGCAATAAATTAACCTCAGAAGGTACGAGTTTCCAGAGTGTTGTATTGTTCGGCAACAATTGTAAAATTGTAGTATATCTTCAGATTCTGAAATACAGGGCCAGAAATGGGGCATTTGGCCATTTGCAGCTCTCTATTGTTACAACTATAAAGTATATGGCTCTCAAAAAAGGCTTAAAAATCAAATACGGAGGTTGAAATGGTGGGCGTGGCACCCAAATTTTGACCGGCCAGAACTTCCGAACAAGTGAAGATATGAAGCTGAAACTTGGGATTCTTTCATTTGGCATCGAAGGAAAAATTGAGGAATTTGTTTTAAGCAAATCTCAAACCTAAGTGCAAGAATGTTCCTGGAATCTCTGTGATTTGGAATGGAATGACCCTAAATGCAAGGCGGTATCTGCATAGTAAATCACAGACATGTGTATCCGGTCTAAAAAGATCAGACGTGCGCCGAGTTTAGTGAAAAACTGTACATTTCTCAGAGGAGGATGAAGAAAATCACTTACATGGCCTATCCATATGGAAATAAAATCACAGAGGACCACCTGTAAAATAGGAAATGACCCCAAGACCCCATATGCATTTAATCCCGTCCAAATAGGGCTACTGTTTGTAAAAAGAAACAGAAAAGCACAGTACAGTACAATATATTCAGTTCGCACATCACTGAACACAATTTTTTGTCGTGTTACCAATTTCTTGGTGTTTGGTTGTAAACTCTCTTCTTGGCGATATTTAGTGTCAAACTGCTATTAGTCCATCCATAACCTTCAGGTCTATCCCAATTCCTCACTCTTTATTTATTTAGTTATTCTGCATTAATAAAAAGCATAGTTGTTTTTAAATATACATAAATAGTTAGCTTATGGAGCCATGACCAATGATATATCTATAAAAAATGTATTTATTCTAATAAAACTATATTTTATTCTAACTATCTTTTCAAAATCGTACTTCTTCAGTTAAAACGTTCTGATATGCAAATGACCACGTCGAGGTAATGAATATGCTAATTAGTTAATACATCATCTGGTATCTGCTAGTCACTTTTTGAGCCCAGTTTCTAACCTAGTTTAATGGTCTTTTTTCTTAATGGAGGGATTTTCGAAGCAGAAAAACGAGTACAATGAATATAAGTACAGTCATAAATAATAATTAATGATTCACCAGTTTATTTACAGCACTGATTATGCTATAATGGACGGCGCAGGTTTAGCTAGCTAGCGCAGGAGCTAATCCAATTTGGCAGACTAGCAAACTAAACTATGTAGGTGGAAAAAATAACAAACGTTCCTTAAACAAAAGTTTCGCCATCTAGATGTGTTTTAGAGACCGGAGGAGAGATTGACACACTAAAATACTAATAATAACCACCTTAATCAACTTTCTAACCAAGTCATCTTTGGCCATTTTTCTGACGAGATAACAGATAGCTAGCGGTGTTCCGTTCATGAACGAGTCGACTCTTTGAGATCGGTTCTTTGAATCCTTTCTTGAATCTGTGGGTGGACAATGGGAATCGACTCGAAGTTTGAAGAGTCGTTGGGGTGATCGAACAGCGGATAAATAACGGGGGAAATTTTAAAATCCTGTGTGAATATACATATGAAATGATTAATATTGCGGTCAGAAACGTGGATATTTATGAGACTAAAAGCAATAATTAGCTCATAAAAAAAGGAAATAAAGTAAAAAGTTGAGGTTGATAGAAACATTATTATTATTATTTACAGTATATTATTATTATTACTATACTCATTTATGTCAAATTTAAAACAAATATGTGTGTAACATAAAGATAGAATACATTTTAAACAAAGTTAAAGTGTCACTAATTAATGTGCGCAATAGCTTAAAATGAAATCCTACAAAAACTATAGCACCTACAAAACAGGACTAGCGCTATAGTAGTCCAACATAACTACACTTTACATATAATCATTAAAATATTTCAAACATCTTGTTATTTTTGCATTAGTCTGTGAATCTATATAATATCTCATGCTTGCAACATACTTTTACACAAATAGTTCATTATAGGTTAGGAGAAGTGGGCATTCTAGTCCCACAACATTCACTAAACCCTGAACTCATTCACCCCTGTGAAATTTGGAATATTCCAGAAGGCACACGTTTAACAGGAAGTTGCATCATCTGAATTTCCCGAGGATCATTAGAAGAAAGTCCTCACTTTCCTTTTTTTTTATTTTCAAAGATATTGTGACTTCTATTGTGAAAATTTTAAATGTTAATTTTAATTTAGATAAAAACTCAATCCTGTTATTGATTTAAGAGCAAATTGCAGGATGTCAGGAAAGAAAATATGAAAGATATTGAACAATGTGAAATGGGCTAACATGTTTTTAAGGGTAAAATGCATGTTTTCCTAGATTCAGGGTTGAAAGCATGAGTTACACGGGCAGCCTAACCAACGAATCACCCAACAAATAAATATCCACTTCATTACATAATGTTATGTTCTATATCACATAAACTATAGATACAACAGATAGAGACTGGTTCACACATTACACAAACCTAAAGCTGTTTTAATGTAGGGTTTATCAACTTAAATGGGCCATATTTAAACCAACACTTTAATTCAGTGATGCTAAATTGACATCTTGTGTACAATAAAGCTATTGGGCTTCTGTTTGACCACAATAACATTTATCACTATGGCTACCGGACCTGTCCAGCTGCCTGACGCAATCATCATCTGCTATAGAAAGCACATAAGGACAGCGTATGAGCGCACATTTGCGCAAACATCTCCATCAACCCTTTCCAGAATTCACAAAGTACTGTAACGGAAAATAGAGAACTCACAGAGGCTTGAAATGCATTCCTGCACGGGTCCAGCTTGAGCAAGTATGCTTTATCTGAGAGAAAACATGAGTGAGCTACATTCATGAAGTTGCATAATAATTTAATCTGAAGCATAACTTCATAATTAGTCTTGAACGTTCAATAATATACACCAATATATACAGTGGAAAAAAATCAGCAAATGTATTAAATTAACAGAGTTGAAGAAGGCTATGTTCATCCAAGTTTTACTTTTATTAAAATAACTAAGCAGATAAACCTTAAACTAGGATTATTTTTAGTTTGTCAACCAAAATTGTACATTATTCACCACATGTGGCCATTTTTGCTAGGGTTTATCCAGAGCGCTCATAAAATCCCACAATGCCTAATTTAGTGTTAGAGTCCAACTATATAAAGTAGGTTCACACAAAATACCCACAATGCACTTCACGATTTGTAGCACACTATTATAGGGAACTATTTCAGATTCAGGGAATGACCGTTTGTCATGATGGATTTGTTTATCTAAACACTGCAACAACCGTATTCATGAGATTATTTATTATTTACAATATACTTGCCTTTTAAATAGAAACTTCCCATGTTGAGCTGTAAGAGTTATGCTATTTATAACTGAAACTGAAATCTACGTTTAAAGCAAAGGAGTGGTAAGATTTAAATTAGCTGCCAAACTAAATGCATATGATTACATTAAATTATACTAAATGAATAGATAAATCCACCTCTGTGAAGCCTGTACCCCATCTAAATATACATTAATTAAATTAAATAATTAGTGCTAATTTGATTTTATTATATCTAGAAGTGTGAATAATTAAAACATAATTCCACTACAAATATCTAACCGTATTTAATAGTAATGCATTTGTGCTGATAAAAACAACTCCCATGCATTATGATTGTTGTTTTTGTTTTTTTTATATTATACAGTAGATTTTGATATGGTGGGCTTCATGGAGCTTTGATTTAACCCATGCTGGTGAGAATGAAAGTGAAGAAAACCAATAAACAGGAATTGTTAAGGGCACACAGGAAGGAAAACTTTATAATATCCTCCAGCTGTCACTACAGTTGTGTCACCTGCCACTGAGAGAGTCTCAGGAAAAGGAATTACAGTATATTACACAAAATTATAAAATACCATAATACGATGCCCTTCTGCCCAAAATCTGTCTGAAAAATATGAAAAACTCAGTCGCAAATTCAACAAGCTCTGCACGGCTGTTTAAGGTACAGACGTGCAGACTTTTTCCCTTCCTCACTTTATTCCTCTCCCAGACGCTCCTAGTTTGACTTTTTCTTTACATGCATGGTAAAAATCTTTGGTGCCAATCTGCTTGATTTATAAACCCTTCAACCACATGTTTTTAGCCGAGTAGTCCAAGTCAGTAAAAATCAGTAAAGCAGTGGGCTAAAATGTTTCATGGTTCTATTATTCGAAAAAGCGAGACAGGATAATAGAAATACAGAAAACAGAAAGAAATGAAAAAATGGGGGGGAAATTCCAGCGCAGGCAGAGTTAAACAAAAACAAGCAAAAAAAACAAAACATGGACCGTCCGAGAGAGAGGGAGATGGATGAAAAGAGAAATGAGGAATGGGCTGTGAAAAACTGATGAGGGTAAAATTATGTTCCAGCAATGTCTCCTTCAAAACAAACAGCGTGTCAATGTGTCACCGATGAGCATTTTCCAATGTGTAAATGAGAAACACACACAGGGATGTAAAGGAAAGTCAGCGCTAGATAAATCAACTGCCTTGGTCTGTGAAAAGGATTCACAATTGGCAGTTGGATTGGTTTCATTTTCTCGCCCAAAAATGTGCCACTAACCCAAAGAAATGCTTCGGTGTTTACTATCTCATATCCCACAACAACAGACACATGAGAGGCTCAGCCACCGAGCATGTGAACTTGAGCTGTTCGTCACACACAGCCCAGATAGAAACGAAATACCAAAATGCTCAATCATGATCCGGATGATGCGGGTTTATGTTTCTGCAAACACCTTCAGGCAGGTTTGTTCCAGAAATAATTCAAATATAGTGCTCACACTTCCTTACAGCACTTTAAAATCAGTAATTAGTGTGTGTGTGGGGGGGGGTTTCAGTAAAACTCAGGCTAAAATTTGTTTGTTTTACAGGCCCTGATTCACTTCAAGATATTAATCAGGCAAGTGTGTAGTACAATCTCCAAACTACTGGGTCATGACTTACATTATTTACTTGGGTGCAGTGCAAACGCCCAAGAAGTGGTGGTTTATTTTGTTGGTAAGTACAGTGATGTGTGAGCTCAGACAGGCGCACTCCTCTGCTCCACCCCCTGCTCTCTCACTGTCCCCAAGTCTGCTCGATTTCCTCCATCAACTCCTCAAACACACACCCCACTATGTCCTTACCATGGAGAGAGACAGAGAGAGACAGCGAGAGAGAGAGTGAGAGAGAGAGAGAGACTGTAAGAGAAAGAGAGAGACAGAGAGAGAGTGAGAGAGAGAGAGAGAGAGACTGTAAGAGAAAGAGAGAGACAGAGAGAGAGTGAGAGAGAGAGAGAGACTGTAAGAGAAAGAGAGACAGAGAGAGAGTGAGAGAGGCTGTGAGAGAGAGAGAGAGACTGTAAGAGAAAGAGAGACAGAGAGAGAGTGAGAGAGAGAGAGAGGCTGTGAGAGAGAGAGAGAGAGACTGTAAGAGAAAGAGAGACAGAGAGAGAGTGAGAGAGAGAGAGAGACTGTAAGAGAAAGAGAGACAGAGAGAGAGTGAGAGAGAGAGAGAGACTGTAAGAGAAAGAGAGACAGAGAGAGAGAAAGAGAGACAGTGAGAGAAAGAGAGAGAGAGAGAGAGAGAGAGAAAGAGAGACAGAGAGAGAGAAAGAGAGACAGTGAGAGAAAGAGAGAGAGAAAGAGAGAGAGAGAGAGAGAGAGAGAGAAAGAGACACAGAGAGAGAGAGAGAGAAAGGGAGAGGGAAAAAGAGAGGTAGACAGCGATAATGAGCGCAAATGAGAGAGTGAGAAAAACAGAGAAAGAGATAGAGGGACAGATAGAGAAAGTGAGGGCAGAGAGAAGGACAGAGCGACAGAGAGAAAGAAAGTGAGGGTGGGAGAGATACAGAGAGAGAGACAGACAGAGAAAGAAAGAGAGAGAGAGAGGGAGAGCTACACTGTCAGTCAAAAAATCTATTCTAACTATTGTCATTAAAGCAGCTGTATGTAATGTGTAAGGTGTCGAATTCACTCGTGCCTGGAAAATGAACAGCACTTACAATAAATCACTGACAAAAACTCTGCGTTCCCCATCCAACCCAACCTCCCAGTGCTAACTGCATAGTTCCCTTAGAAAAAAAAGAGTGGGGAAGGCTGGGGGGCGGAGCTAATTTCAGGGCCAGAAAAATGTCAACAACAACCCTTATATGAAGAAGCTACACATATAAAACAAAATGATTATTACAGGTCTGGAAACATTTGTTAATCATCAACTTTCTAGTCAGATTAAATTGAATAGATTAAAGAATAGCGAAATGATCAAGAAACGTTTGGACATGAAACAGCAGACCTGATAGAAAAAAATGTGAGCTTGTGATCATACACGTGCACTTGATGCTTGCACTGATTTGAGGTTTTATTTATTTACAGGTTTAACACACTCACGCTTTACACACCGTCTTTAATAAAACAGAGAGCAGACTGTTCATGCAGCTGTAAATACACAGCTTTTTTCACATTTAAACACCATCATGTTCTTTTTTGTTTCGCCTCTGGCACTAATAGTGATGAAATTAATAAAACAAACTTGAAAAAGGTTCATGACATAGATACAGATCTGTGTCTGAGGTACAACCGTTAAAGAAAACAGTGTTACGGAACATTATATTAGAAAATGGAAAAAGAATCTGAGTGGAAGATGCAGCGCGTACTGTGGACGCTGTGCTTCTGAACTGTGTGCTGTTCTTCTTTCGTGATTATTTTACTGATATTTAAAAATCCTTCCATTCCATTCCAAGCAAACCTGCAATCTAAAAATAGTTTCAGAGCGTTCCCTGGTTCCAGTTTTTTTTTTCCCTTTATTTTTTTATTGAATAATAAGATCCCTCGTAGGTTGGGACATATTTTCCGCTTGCTCTCACGAGTCAGCGCTGATCAGATGGAGAAGACTCAGAAATGTCTCATCTATAAAAAGCCTTCTTTTAAATCTATATAACAATATGCAGACATGTATATGGACATGTAAAGGAAAACTTTGTTAAGCTATGGGGGCATTTATTTACTGTAGCTTTGCTCTTGTGGTGTGTCTCAACTTGTGCTCTTAAAAAGAAGCGTCACTGCAAATCAATCCAAAGATCTTCACCCTAAATGCTTCCATTCTGATGGGCGTGGTCTCCTCCAGGATGACCCCGCCCCCATTTCAGGCTCACTGAGGATAAAAATGATAGAAATCACATGTTTTGGTATTTTCACTACAGAGCTTAACCCAAATAAACACTTAGTGGAGAATTCGGAGCGATGTCTCAGAGATTTCCGTCGCTCCCGTACAGTTCCAGAGACGCGTAGAGTCGATGTCACGGATCATTAAAGCTGCTCTAGTGACTTGAGGTGCCTTGAAACCTTAACAACTTGATTTTTTCCCCTTTAATTTGTCACCTGTCTTATATGGACCCTGTTTCCAACACACCAAGTAAAGGTTTGCTTAGTTGGGACTTTATTTCTGGGGAGAGATGAAGCAGAGGTGACCTCAAAAGAAGATTTCACAGTTTGTGAAACCATACCTAAAATAGACCTTTATGATTGCATCCATTTTCATTTTCAATGTGTAACGCTTTCTGCAGAGGAGGTGCTGCTGCCTGATTGGCTAAAACAAGTCAGAGCTGTGAGAACAAAAAGTCGGAACTATGAGAAATAAAGTCAGAATTGTGAGCAATAAAGTTGCAATTCTGAGAAAAAGCCACAATGTCAAGGAAAAATTCAAGAATTACGAGGGGAAAAAAGTCAAGAATCTCAAGAAATAAAGTTGAAATTCTAAAAAAAGTCAGAATTATGAGAAAAAAGTCGGACGTCTGAGAAAGAAGTCGGAATTATTTTTAAAAAAGTCAGAATTACAAGAAATGAAGTTGAAATGGTGATTATATATGAATATGAATATATATGAATGACAATTATCCGAAAATATGAACTAGGAGAAATGAAGTCGCGATTGCAAGAAATAAAGACAGACCTGCATGGCAAAAATCACAATAAAGAGAAAAAAGTCAGAATTGTGAAAAACAAGGCTTGAATAAGAAAAGAAGAAGAAGGAAAAGTGCTTATTACAAAAAACAAGAGGTGCGTATACTTTTGAGCTGCGCACTGATCTTCCTGCTAAAAAGCAGCACATGCTCAGAGTTAAGTCCTCAGTGCATAATTAAAAACACAGATTTGTGTGAGCTAGGTGCTACTTGCATTCGTTTTAAAAGGAAAGCAGGATGAAACGTGTCTGTGTGCATTTCTCTCTGTTCTCTTATCCAGAATCGAAAAAGATTTAAGGTGCAAATGTCCATCGCGCTTCCAAGCAGCACCCTGTGTCAGTATGAAAAAGCTCTGGAATATTCCAGGAATCAAAAACAGCAAAAAAGACAAAACACTGGCAGGTCTGTGACATTTCGGTTCCATGGAAAGTTTGGCCGAGGGACAGACGGACAGGTTGGCCTGGGAAAAGGACAGCTGAAAGACAGGAACTGTAAATTTGGAAGGAAGACGAAAAACAGTCCAAGATGCAGTTTGAACTTTATGTTAAAGCGCAATAGATACTGACAGGAACGACTATCGTGTGTATTGCAGTAGAAATCTCGACAGCTCTCGCCGCGATTTCCAGTCTCCGTAATACGATTCTTTTTTTCCCCTACAGCCTACATTATGTGATTTTAAAACGTAATAGAATCATTTCCGTGCATGATTTTGAAAAAAAAAAAATGTATAAAAATACAATTACAAACGTCAGTCTTCACAATATTATAAATGAACTAATAAAGAACAAAAAATATAGAGCTGTCTGAATATTTAATATCCAAAGTTCCATTTTTAGGTGCCTAATTCATTTTTATTTATTTCTTTAAATAAATGATCCTTGTGTCGCTTGACGTCCGTAAAGAAGTCTGAATAAAAGCAGTCTGGTATTATGGTATACCTTCTTTTCTCTTTTTTTACAAGTCATTACTTTTCTAATGAAAAATACCAAATGATGCGTTCAAAATCAGTTCATTTCCATCAGTATTAAATCCAAATATCCATAGAGTATTATGTTATACCCCAGGTAGTGAGCACAAAGAGTACAAAACAAGAATTTATTTAGGAATCAAACTCACTGTGTAAATTATTCCTGCATGATGATGAGTTAAAAATCATGGCGTAAGAAATGGAACGTCAAGTTAAATACCAGTAACCGAAATTCTGATGAAACTGTAGTGTTATGAAAATATCACACGGTCGGTCTATTTTCACCTTGCCGAACGGTTTCCTACACCAAATGCTGTATGTATTACCCACAATTCTGTTCGACGTCCTACTGATTGATAGCGGTGCCTTGCTTCATTCATTCATGCGTGTCTACCTAAAGAGAGTGCTGCAGCGGCGCTTTAGTCTTTTAGTCTGTACAGCTCCCTCTCTGCTCAAACAGATCAGCTCTCACGCTAATCCCACCGTCAACGTCATCTCGCTTGTCAGCTTGTAGATCACAAGTCTCTGTGACTCAGCGTTGCATTCTGGGACTTTGATAAGCTTACAGCAAAATCTGATCGCTATGTTTGATTTTGTCAAAACGTTTTCTTGTGTTAAAGGGCATTGTAAGTGCACTAGCATTAGCGTTAACATTAACAGTGTCCCTCTGTGACACTGGAGAAACAGATAAACACTAACCTCTCACAGGAGTAACAAAAAAACCCAAAAAAACTGCACCAATCAACACATTAGCATCCGACTCGCTAAACATCACCGGTATTTCAGTATAATCAGGTTTAATGTGTTGGGGGTGGAGTTTTACTTTAACACTTGGGGTTTTTTTTTTTGCAATTCAGGTAATTTATTACCCAGATGTTATTTGAATTCGAGAGAAAATGTTTTGCATAATGAGTCAAAGAATCTTTAGGAATTTTCTTTTTATATATATATATATTGTAGTATTTTATAAACCATTTCTCCATGAAAAATGCAACTTCTTTCCTTCAAGAATTTTCACCAACTTGTGAAATGTCTCTTTTCCTTAGGCAGAAACACACACACACACACACACACACACACACACAGAAGCACATTTACACCACATACAGGTACACACACTAATCAAGACACATGGTGTGAAGATTATAAAGCTTACCCAATGTGACCCTGAGCTCTTCTTTAACAGCTAAGTGTTAGAGTATGAAAACGTTCCTGACCCGCTGTGTCCTGTCTGCAATAACACACACAGTTATTAATTCTCACATGATAAAACTCAGTACTTTGGAACAGCCAAATCACTGCATATTAAAATAAATCGAGTCTAACATATGGAGGCTCTTATTACAGCTCCGTCTCATATCTCACTCCTCAGACAAAACAAAATTCATACGTGTGAAGGAGCTGTGTGGAAATACTGCCCTCTACTGGTGAAAAATACAGCATCTCCAATAAAGGTGCACGACGCTGCATAAGAAATTGACAATACTGAATTCGTAAGCAATGTCATTTCACCATTTTTGGTCTTTAATGTCTACAAAACGAAATTATTTTACAGAAAGTCATTTGGTATAAAATTATTTTAATATCCAATCAGCTGCTTGTTACTGGAAGTAAAAAAAAAAAAAACACCCAACAGCTTGTCAACAAATGTCAAACATTATTTTGTAATAAATCCCAAAATGTAATCCCTAATGCCTGAATGTTCACATTCTAAGTGCAATACCTCACATTACGTTACTGAAGTCACCCTGAACTCTTTTCCTACAACAGAACATCCCACAGCATATTATTCCTCTCATACTACAGTAATAAACCAACAACTATTATTGTTTTTTATTTGTTTAACTCTGTTTACCCAGAGGCCAAAAATGAATCCGTGCCTGTTTTGGGCATGCCCATGTTCAGTACTGAATTTATTTGTTATGTAAGAAATAAGTATTTCTATTTTTTTTTCTTTACCAATTACAGTTTTTCTCAGTCGCTTTGTGCTTTTCTCACGTCAGAATGAAAAGTCTCCAAACCATTAGTGCAACCTCCACAACATTTAGGCATTTGTGCACATCATAGCAGCAATTTCTCCTTCCTCTGAACAAACTGCAAATGCCCTTGGACATGTATCAGTTGCTTTCACACAATTCTCTGCCGTTTTATAACATTATCATTTGCTTATGTCATGTCAGTCAAAATGAACTATACGTTTGGATGCTGAATAGTCGTTCCCAATAAAACTAACACTGGTCAACAGTGAAAAAAAGGTCTAACTTTTTATAGCTGATCTAGGATAATTTTAATGCGCTAAATCCAA
>JAQQZX010000006.1:20529030-20541188 GCA_030068355.1 Notoglanidium maculatum | reverse complement strand
ATATATTAAATTTTTGCATTTTATTTCAGAATATACAAAATAAACGCTCTGTAATAACTTGGTTTGTAACAAATTCTCTGAACAAATTTTGGATCATCTCATTTGTAATATTGGACCTTTTTGCACCCATCTTCCTGATACCTCATTAACATCTCAGCTGGATATCTTCTCTGATTGCACTTACCTTGGATTTTTAACATACAGATATAGATAAAGAGATACATTTTCCTTTTGTCCTGACACAGAAATCATGGTGGGGGCACAAACTTTTGCCATCATCTTTAGTATACAGTATGCTCTCACTGAAGGCAGTACAGATTCTCCTGACAGACTGTAAGTGTTTATCTTGTATTTTGAGAGGCTAATCCTGTTCATTTGTTTGTTTGTGATGTCCTCACCGCTGCAGTTGTCGATGGCCGTGCGCAGGTCTCTCCTGTCTTTCTTCAGCTGTGTGAGGCGGTTACGGATCTCCTGCTTTCTTTTCATCAGCTCTTCCTCTTTTGCCTGGAGCCTCTTAGCGTCCGCTTCCACTCTGTTCTTCCCGTATTTATACTGATCCACGCCTGCAGGGGGGAAAAATCAGAATAACACTTCTAGCTTTTCCCCTGTAAAACTTCCCAAGAAGCTGAGTTCCACAGAGTTCCTGAATCTTAAAAAGTACCAATTTGTTAAACGGAGTTTTGTAGTCGTTTTGTCCAGAAAACTCAAGGTTTGCGTTTGCATAAAATAAAATTATTCATCTGATCTAATCTTATATGAAATGATCAAATCCATTTCAAGTTCAGGTTTTCAGATTAAAATGTAAAAAACCAGGGAAACTGAAGCTGTCGCCTGCTTCCTTTGAGACGCAACGTGCTGTCTATAACCTTTTTTGTGCTGGAATAAAAAAACAAACAAAACCTACGACACACACATACAGCAGATGTAACACCTCCAGTCCTAGCTAGTATCAACTAACTAACCAGCCTAACTAGCTGTCTAGATGAGGGTTATTTTCAGTAATTCAGAGTAACTCCGGTGAGGAGGAGATTGTTTGTCTTCACTGTAGATTTAGAGGAAAAGAGTTCGGCTGCGTCCACATTGCAAGCCTCATTATGAAAGTGACGTGCGTGTGTGTACACAGCTACGTGACTGTACACAGCTACAGTTTAAGTGAGACGTGACATTACGTAATACACACCTTGCGATTCATCATTTCATAACCGTCAACATTTCAAATTCACGCGGTAACAAGTCTCACATGTTTAGGTCATTTTGTCCTTCATGTTTGTTCGTCTAGATGAGATTTATTGTCGTCCGTAATGCAGATGACGTAAAGATCGGCGTTACTCCGGTGACGAGGAGGTTGTTTTTCGTTGTCGTAGCTTCTGAGGAAGAAAATCTGAGCTGCTTGTGAGTCTTGACTGAATTCTGCAACAACTCAGGTGAAGTTGTTCACACTGTACTCACTGCTACAAGACTCATATCCTCCGTGCTTGTTTTCACTTGCTCGACGTCACGCTGTGCTTTTCTGAAACCTTTAACTTTTACAAAGCGCCACTTCCTACAGGAAGTGCTAGCTCTCTGTGCGGCAAATCCTGCGAAGCAAATTCAATACACGGCATCGAAAATGGCGACTCGCTACTTGGAGCAGGGGATTCTGGGAAGGCAGACTTTAAGGAGTTCATTAGAGCGATATATTTTACAGAATTTTTACGAGACTAACAATCTTCATTATCGTGACCGCCGAGTGAGCCATTAGCGTCGGGAGTGTTTGTGTGGATGCGGATGTGGAGCCGTGTGACTCAGGGCCTGTCTCTGGCGGTAAATTCGGGGTGAATGAGTTTACTAAGCAACGTTACGCCTGACAACATTAACCCACAACTGCAATTACCATTTTTCCACACAGGCTTTCCTAGAAAGAAAGCGTCGGTTGAATAAGTGGGGTCATGCGCCCAGACATGAAGTCTGCTCAGGGTAAGCGTTAGCAAAATATCCACTACGTTAACAAAAACGTGGTTCTTTTTTTCAGGAATATTGTTCTCTTACTTGAATTGTTGCGTTTGACCGGCCCGGAGCCGTTAGTTCCGTTGGTCTTTTTGGGTTGGTTCTTGTCCAGCTTCTGTTTGGCAGATAGACCGTTGACCGTCGTGGCTTTCTTTCCCTTCATCTGATGGACAGGTTGAACACACACACTGTAAGCGATCGCTCACAAAAGCCTGTTTGTTTTCCTTCAGGAACATGCTGATAGATTATTTTCTGTCCTCTCATTAATGATCACAACATGTTCATAAAAATAATAATAATAATAAAAAAATAACTCAGTGAGTAAATGACAAATTGTTACAATTCAGCAATGAAGCCAAAATTATAAGAGATCTATAAATGTAGTCAAAGTGCAAAAGTTTGCACCCCCATCAAAATTTTACCATCTGTAAATATTTGCATTGATAAATAAGTTATTTTGCATAATAATTGATTCATTCTTCTTCACTGTGTCCTGCCTCACTCCGGTTTTCCCAGGATAGACTCCGGGATAGACTCCAGATCAAATGTAATCCTGACCAGGATATAGCATTCAAGATGAATGAATGAATGAATCTTTAATGTTTCCTGGGAACACAGGGCTTGAGGTGGGAATACACCCTGCATATTTCATTTACTCCAAATTATAATACAATAAAGGAATTTGACAAATCTATTTTTAACCCCTAATTTCTCCCAAACGTCAGTGGCATTCTGATTGACAGCGGACAGAGAGTATGCCCCTCCCACCCAGAGAGGAAGCTCTTGCACTTCTGGTTACAGATGGCTGAGGAATCGTTCAAATTCAAACCATGGGGTTAATGCTGAAATCCCATGTCAGTAACTCACACACTCACATTCACACACCCATATTGTGCATTTAGTAAACACATCACACTTCTCAGATGAGTATTTAAGAAGAAAATTTAGTTCGGTCCTGCATTCCTACATCTCCTGAGCAGACAGTGAGAGGAACACAGGAAGGTTAGAAAGTGTTTTAAAGCAGTGAGTCTGGGTTAGTCACCTGAGAGGTAGCGTTAGCAGCGGAGGAAGAGGAAGCTGAGGAAGAAGAGACGGGAGTTTTGTAATGGCCAGAGGAAGCCGGTGGCCAGCTCAGTTTGGCCGAGGAGCGAGTCTCCAGTTTGGGGGAAGGCATGTTCTCATAGAGCTCAGCGTTCTCATAGTGAGTCTCAAGAGAACCGAGCTGTGGGTCCTTCTGAGAGGCAAGCAAGAAGATGAGGGGAGAGAAGAGGAGGAGAGAGGAGAAAGTGAGGAGAGAGAAAGGTATGAGAGGAGAGGGTGAGGAGAAGAACAGGGAAGAGAGAAAGACGACAGGGGAGGAGAGTGAAGGAGAGAGGGAAAGAAGAGAGAGTAGAAAGTGAGGGGAGGGAGGGAGAGAATGAGAGAGAGAGCGAGAGAGAGGGTAACGGGAAAGTGGGACAGAGCGAAAGAGAGATGGAGGAGATTGATAAGAGAAAAAAGGAGAGAAAGAGAGGGAGAGGAGAAAGAGTAGAGGTTGAGGAGAGAAGTAAAGAGACGTGACATTGGGAGAAAGGAGAAAGGAGGAGAGAAAAAAGGAGAGCGAAAGAGAGAGGATAAACAGTAGAGATCAAGAGAGGAAAAGGAAGACAAGTGATAGTGGGAGGGTGGAGAAAAGAGGAGAGAAAAAAAGAATAGACAGTGAGGAGAGAGGAAAGGAAGAGAGGAAGGGAGGAGAAAGGAGGAGAGTGGACAGAGAAAGAGGAGGGGAAGAGAGGAGAGAAAAAAGCAGAGAGGACGGAGATAGAGAGAGGAGAAGGAGAAGGACAGGGAGATTGATGAGAGAGGGAGGAAAAAAATCAGAGAATGAGGAGGGTGAGAGGAGAAGACAGCACACATTCATGTTGTGTGTGTGTGTGTGTGTGTGCGCGTCTGTCTGTGTGTGTGTGTGTGTGTGTGTGTGTGTGTGTGTGTGTGTGTGTGTGTGTGTGTGTGTGAGAGAGAGAAGGAAAGGAGGAACAGACGTACGTGTGTGTGAAACCATACCGATCCGTTAATGCAGGGAACGTCATCATAGTGCAGAGCCACGCCCGAGGGCCGAGCGTAACCGTTCACTGCGTTATCCAGGTACGGGTTGGGAGAAATGGCACGCTTACTGGTGAAACTGGGAACACAAACAACACCATGACCTCAGACAGGACGAGTCCGAACACGTACACACGTAAACACTACAGGGTTTCACACGGAATAGAGCTGTTAGATAGAATATATGACTAATTTTACATCTCAGCACTCAGGGAATGCAACAGTGTTATAAGGAAAACTGTACGAGATCTAAAAACACAGAGTGCAAAAGTTTGTACCCCCATGCTTTCTTGTTTTTGGGGGGAGAAGGCAAAAAGTACCTCTGTTTTAAAATGTAAGCCTATCTTACAAGTAAGCAAGCATACGGTATGGTATACTATATTATACAATATAGAAACACTGCACACTTTATGATATATAACATAATAAGTAAAATATACTTATAATAAGTAGGACAGATTTCCGCTCCTCACCAGAAGGACTGCTTGGCCAGCTGAATGACGTTTGCCGTGGTTTCCACATCTATGTAGTCATAGTGCAGAGTGGCAGGGTCTGTCGTCGAGCCCGTCTCTGCCAGTAACACCCCCAACCACCGACCCATACTCTCAGAGGACGAGGCCTGACGCGCACACACACACACACACACACACACACACACACACACACGTTATTGTCAGCGTGTATAACTCATCCACACAGCGAATAACAGATATAAAAGCTCTCACCTCCAGCACAGCCACTTCCTGTCCGTTCCTCAGCAGCCTAAAAGCAAACGGGTGTTTGGAGTCGAGCCCAGGGATGACCTCACACCCACGCAGGGGCAGCGAGGCCATGTGCGTCTTCAGATCCTCCCGGTCCTTATGCAGCAACAGCTGGTTATCCTTCAGACGACACCACCTCTCTCTCCAGCGGTTGTTGGACAGCACGTTCAGATAGCCTGGCAGTGACCGAGCAAGCGAAAATAAATCCATGTCAAGAGTTCAGGACTGTTTAAAGCTAGCTTTTCTTTCAGAAATGTCTATTAGGATTTAAAATCATTCAGATCATTATCAGAGGAACATCAGCAGCGTTTCCGGTATCCTTTAGTGAAAACGCTGTTATTTATTTCTCCATATTAATGGCCATTTATAACAGATATTCATTCTATTTTATTTTATTTCTTCAGCGACCCAAAAAAATCCATCATCAACTAATGCTTAGACAGCGCTTTATTGTTTCCAACAAACAGCCAGGCCGAATCCAAAATCGTTATGAATACTTACTTATTTTTTGCAATCTTCCTTCCTCATTTTAGTCTTAAATCCGGTTCCTCACTATCATTTAACAGTTTAAACAGACGTGCAGGAACTAAAACGGGATTATATAGTGAAGATTTACACAGATTTCAATACTATTCCAAATTCATTCTGGCAGCAGTAGAGACCGAATATTTAAGGAAACATTAAACAAGGACTAAAACACTCCACAGTGCTGTTTTGGGAAACTAATCAATGTGTGATGAAGCTTATTTTTCCTACACCAGCACGTTCTGAAGTCTGTTATTCCTCGTATACCACAGCATCTTGGCAACTCTTACAATGTTCTATTCGTTAAAGAGCAATGTCGTTCTTTTTATTCATTTATAGTTACACTTAACGTACGTTACCTTATAGCGGTTCTTTCATCGGCCTGTCTTTATTTTCTCTTTAAACAAAGTGATTAGATCGTTGCGAAACCGCCATTTTAAACGAAAGAGCGCACACTATGTGCTTCTCACGGTGTTTAAACAGTGTCAACTGTCTTGAGGAACTAATATTCTCACTGATGTTTACGGTCTTATCGTCATCATCACCACAGCTGACTTCTCTCCAACCTCGTCCTCTGGTCTTACCGCTGGTCGGGACGTCCTCCTCGGCCGACGATGTCTGTTCATCCGTGGACGGCTTCTTCTTCCCCAGGCTGATGATCTTAGTGATTTTCTTCCCTGCTACCTTCCCCACTGTGCCTTTCTGTTCAGTCTTTGAGCTCTTCTTCCCTTTAGCTGAGGCAAAAACATACAGATTGTGTGATCGCTCCTGAAGTGCACGTCTTATGCTCCAGCCCATATTACTGGCTTTGTAAGGGTTGAAGCAAAGACACGAATATATATTATAAAGTATTTTTTAAAACCATGTACAATGTGCTCAGAATACATACATGAACTAAAAGTGTTTTCCAGTTCAATTCTATTTTATTTATAAGAATAACAAAGCAGCGCTACAGAAAGCTGGATGTTGAGTTAGATTCCTTGTGAACATTATGAGGAAGAACCTTGAGAGGAGCCGGAAAAGTTTCAACAGGAGTCTTTACAATTTAAACATAACTTCTGTGCTATGCTCTATATAAGCGATAAAACACTGAGGTTTCTCATGAGTGCTGTTATAGGACAATAATCATAAACAAGCGTTATGATGAAGCAGATGTACAGTTACCACTCCAAAGTTGATTATTTTCCTATAAGGGCATGACACAACGTGTGTTATTCCACTTATACCACAGCCAACAATTACACATTTTATTTAATAAAATACAGCACTTTTTATCAGATTATAGTTACATTTAATGTGAAACAAGTTAGTTCCTGTTCTCGCTTATGTTATAGCAGCTATTCTATCACCAGACTCTCTTTTATCCTCTCGCTCGCTCCCTCGCTCTGTTAAGAAGATTTTTCAAAAAGCTGCTCGTCATGTTACTGAGAAACCAGAAACTCCTCTATCCTGAATATATCAGAAACGTTTACAGCTTTACCCCTGACTGAAAGCGCTGACCCTGGAGACTCCTGTAAATGTCTCCTTTCAGAAAACTTCACCATATCAACGATTAAACATTTTTGTTAATATTTGATCGTGCCATAGTACAAATCCCAAGTCGCTGTGAAAGACACGATAACGTTTCAGAACGAGTGCGTTAATGCAAACCCCTGATTTTCGATACTTTCAGAGCCGCCGTTATAGAAAATTGAATTGGTATAGAAAATGCTGACCAATCAGAATGCAGCATTCAACCGCACTATGGTGGAAATGCACGTACAGTACACTGTAAAGAAAATGTGTCCTTTCTCTGACTAAGAGAGTTGGAGTGAGCGCACATATACAGAAATAGAGAAGATGAAGGATGAGGCTGGGACACAGAAACCATCGAGACGTTTGACTGAAGAAGATTACATCTGTGCTGGCGACTTCTTTAATTAAAGCTAAGCTCGTGTGTGCGCTGATCCCGCTGCAGCAGATCCAGGCCTGAGGGCAGAAACCAGAGACGCAGATGCAAAAGCAATTCAGCCTCTTTTATAGGGCTTCTATTGCATTTCTCTCTGTTTGAACACGAGGAAAAAATTCGGCGATCAGACTAATTTGATTCCACGTAGTCCGAGCAGTTGCACGAGCTGGAAAGAATGCGGTTAATTGAATGAATCCATGCGGCGGACCATTTCTTTCTGCCTCCTCCTTGTCCTTCTTCTTCTCCTTGTCAAAGCGAGGGCGGTGGCAGGGCACCGGTGTGACGTAGGCACATCTGGAGCTGTCATTACACTCACAGATGTGAGATTAGATAAGGCTGGATGATGAGGCTAACCTTTCTCTGGTTAGATAATGTTAAAATGAATACCAGGTTGTAGGTATGCAGGTGATACAATGAACTCCAGGGTCCTAGAAGGTGCTGGTTAGTGTTAGAAAGAGTCTCTCACAGCTGGGAAAGCGGTAAAAACAACACATGTCCTGGTAAGTTGTTGATCTATCCTCTTCACTCATAGCCGTTCATCTGTATTCACTTTAAAAATAATACCGCATTAATATCAGTTTGTGGCTACGAGACAAGAAAATCAATCACACAAATCAGGCTAGCTGCACAGATCTAACTGCACTGGAATTCATCCCCATTAGACAATTCTTCCCCAAAGTCCACAGGCTGAAATTCCACAGGCCTGAAACAGACAGAGGTCTAATCCCCGCCTGAGCGAAGGCTGGATAGAAAGAATCACATTATCTTGTTTAAAGAGCATCCTCCGGTCTTGTCTTTGGCGTCGCTCATACGGAGGAACGGCAATGTCAAATGAACATGGAGTTCATCAAAATCAGCTCGTAAGTATTTTGCTCAGGAGACGCGCTGTAAAGCGGCTCAGGGATTTAAGCACATCGTTTAAATTTAGGGTGGTTGTTTAAGGTGTTTAGCAGCGTTCACTCTACTATTGGCTATAAATGACACTAAATTAATCACTTACAGTATGTAAGACTCCAAGTTCAGTCCGGAAACAGCAGATGATCAGTTGATATTAAACTGCTGTAGCTAATGTAAACGTAAGCTAGGGACTTCAAACTAACACTAAAGACGTAGCTCTTCATCAAGCACTTGAATGCTGTTTTCTATTTAAAAAACAGTAATCTTTTGTGGTGTGTTTTCTTTCATGTTTACTCACCTCCTCTACTAGTGTTCTAGCTTGATGTGTTTCCCTGAGCTAGTATATTAGCATGAGGAGGTGTTTTTAAATTTAGACTATAAAGTATTGCTAGTTGCTCTAGATAAGGGCATCTGCTAATGCTGCTAAATGTAAAACTGAACTTGCTGATATAGCAGCAATTCTTCACTCAGCTCAGCTTTTTTTTTAGTCTAATAGTTAATGGTAGAATTTTGTTTTTGGCTGTTTATATGAATATTTTCTGCCATGAGGTTCTTTTCTAATGATGTCACTTGCACACACACACACACACACACACACACTTTTCTATCTTTGCGAGGCTGTTCCACTGACATAATGATTACTGTAGTTAATTCATGCCTAACCCTAACCTTCACTCTTTAGGTTTAAATATCTTTTTGGGAGGCATGTCCTTACTATAGTTTGCGTTTGTCACACTGCAAAGCATTAAGTCGTAAACAGCTGTAAAGTTTTGTATTACGTTGTAAAGTTGTAACATTTTGTAGTATGTTGTGAACTTGTAAATCTTACAAAAAGTTGTAAGATTTTGTGGTATTTTGTGAAGTTGATTTGGTAGTATGGTGTAAAGGTGTAATGTTTTGTGGTATGTTGTAAGAATTTTTACAATGTTTTAAATTTCTTATGTTTTATACTATGTAATAAAGGTCTTATGGCATGTTATACGATTTTGTCATATGTTGTCAAGTTTTGTAGTATGTTGTAAAATTATAACTTTTTTTAAGTATGTTGTAAAGTTGTGTAGTATAACACTGCCGTTTTCACACCACCATGTAATGGCGCAATACACAGTATTCAGCGTGTCATATTGTGACAGAACAAAAAATATTAAGGTCTTTGCATGTTTTATATGAGTATCTATTGTAGGTATGCACATTTAATGATGTATAGTGATTTACCCGGATCTTTTCCATCTGAGATGCCGTTTTCATGACAGGGCTCTCCATCAGAACTTGGTCTGTCACAAGACAACTTCTGCAAGAGTAGAAACATTCATAAATATGAAATAACAGATTCAAATTCACAAATACCCAGCCAGTGGCTTTCCATTGTGTAGAAAAAGTGAAAATATCACACTACAAAATCGTACAACTTTATCACATACTACAAAACTTTACAACATACTACAAAATCGTACAACTTTATCACATACTACAAAACTTTACAACATACTACAAAATCGTACAACTTTATCACATACTACAAAACTTTACAACATACTACAAAATCTTACAACTTTATCACATACTACAAAACTTTACAACATACTACAAAATCTTACAACTTTATCACATACTACAAAGATTTACAACATACTACAAAATTTGACAACCTTAAAAATATACCACAAAACTTCACAGCAAGCTACAAAACCTGAGAATTTTACAGCATACTACAAACCTTTTCAGCATACTACAATCCTGAAAATTTTACAACATACTACAAAACATTACAACTTTACAACATACACATGCTATTGTCTTCATGCTGACCACACATCAAATCAAATACTTCTAGTACACACCAGTAAAGTTTCAGAATATCCACCCTTTTTCCCGACTTTACCTTTTCCAGCTCGGCTTTGTTAACGGAAGATCCAGTAATGGCTCCGTCAGAGTCCACTGCTCCATTCCCGTTAACACACACCTCCCTCATCACCTTACACAGAAAACACAACACACACTCAGGCGACTGTATCACACACACGTTACTCAGGATCGCACTGAGCAGCCATGGGCATTCACAATTGTCTCCTACACACTGTACACACAATATATGCTCACTACGTAGGGTATGACGCAGATTTGTAGGTACTTTTGACAAAGTTTGCATTCAGTTTGACCAGTGTTATCACAAAGACTCAAAGTCTTGGCACCCCTGGCTATATTTGGGCTGATTGCTGCCATTACAACAAATTCTGTGTGCTCATTAGGAGCTCAAAGTGGCAGACAGCGCCCCTGTAAAAAACAACAAAAACAAAACAGATCACCAAAAAAAACCATATGTATACTTTTTATAATATATTTTGACAGTTAATTGATGAATTTGAGGTTTTTAATAATAAATATGATAATTTTAATAATAAATAAAAGTATATTATTAATAATATTAATAATATTATAAATATTATTATTATTTAATAATAATATTAGTCTTATTAAAAGAAGACTGAGTTTTTATTAAAAGAATTTTTATTTTTAAATATTTAGGTTTTAGATTTTAATTCAAATAATGAATTTCAAGGTGTTTTAATAATAAACTATGAGGGGCTTTTTAATAATGAATTTTGAAAGTTTTTTAACAATGAATTTCAAGTTTTTAATAATGATTGTCAAGGTGATTTAATAAAAATGTTAATTTTTTAAATAGGTTTTAACAGTGAATTTAATATACTTAATAATGCATTCTGCAGGTTTTTTTTTTTTTTTTAAATAATGACTTTTTAAGGGATTTATTTTAGTGAATGAATTTTGAGAGATTTTTTTTGGTAGTTTTGAGGGGTTGTAATAATGAATTTATAGTTTTTAAATTATGAATTTGCAATTTTAAATAAAGAATTTTGAGAGGTTTTAAAAACGAATTCATGGTTTTTAGATAAAGAGTTAGAATTGAGAATTTTTAATAATGAATTTTGAGAGTTTTTGAAATAATGAATTTTCTGTAATACTTAACTATACAACAAATCAAATAGTGACGTTTTTGTGCCTATCATTATTTTTCTGGGCAGGTCAAGTTAAAAACACAGTAGTAAGCCATCTCCAGGTAAAGTCCTATCCTCAGTTATCCAAACGCTTCACCATTCCACCATGCAACACACAGCGGTGGCATGTCATGCAGTCAGAGCTGTTCCATGCAGCGGTGCTCTCCCTGCAGTCTGCATGAATGACACATTCAAACATAATGCAGGCTTTACATCACGCCATTCGAACAAAGCCAGCAGCGAGACGGACGCTCCTTCAACTCGGAAGGTCAGGAAAGTCTCCTCAACCCAGAGTTCAGCAAGTGACATCACATCAACATGGCTGCTCACAGCATCGACAGTAAACACAGAAATTAAACTTCCTTACCTTTAAATGAGTTATACTGCATATAACAAGTACAAGTATACAAGTATTTACTTCGCATCAATCTACACACATATATGTACACTTGTCAAATCTATAACATTTACTCTGCTCTACTGATGGACAAATTCCTACTTCCTACGCAGTTAAGTCAAACGCAGCATGAATCCTGATGTGATATTAACATTGATTTTAATGCTTGATAGCTTGATTAAAATGAAAATTGATCCACGCACTAGACAAATTAATCTCGCCCTCTACTGGACAAACTGTATCAACGAATAAAATCAGTACAATTAGAAAATTCTGACGTCTGTTTACAATGTTTTATACCACAGTACCGTTCAGAAGTTGTAATGCCAGCAGCTCCGACATTAATGTACGTTATTGTTTCTATAGTAACAGCTCACAAAAGGTCTTATTATAAAAGGCCTGTGGCCTTTCTTTGCAAATTTTGGGACCCATTTCATCAGCATTTGACAGCAAGGAATACTGTCACCAACACACACACGCACACACACACACACACACACACACACACACACACACACACACACACACACACACACACACACACA
>JAQQZX010000006.1:20496885-20514385 GCA_030068355.1 Notoglanidium maculatum | reverse complement strand
GTACAAATAAAATGTAACCTATCCGAGACACACGGGTCTCATCGTGACGATCACGTGGTATTATCTTACCAGCCAGGGATGTGGGATCTCTGGGAGGGGCATCTGAGGTGGGGCAGGAAGTGAGCTGTGAACCTCGGCCTTATAGGACGATTCTGAAACGCAAACAGCAACAACATGTCGGTGAACTGATCCAACACACCAAGAAATAAATGCCTTAAGAGATGCTTAAATAGCTGCTACAACGTAAGTGAGAACAGGAACTGACATGTATCACAGATGTTATACAACTATCAACGGATAAAAACATGGCGTCATTCATTTTTAAGTAAAAAGATTGGCATTGTAGGGTTAAAGCACTTTAGGACGAGCTGTTACAGGAAAAAAGCTACTGCAGGATGATCACACTGATTCCACTTCATGTCCCGTCGTTGATTAATTTCCTATAACAGCACAACATAGAGTGCTTTCTTTCTTTAGTAGTTCATAGAAGCGTGACTGATCTTCAGTGTGTCCTCCCAAAACTCTATTCAAAAAAGTCACACAGACAAAAATAAAACTACACCATGACGTGTTGTTCTTTTCAAAACATATCGCACACTTTTCACTTTAATGACATGCTTTCGGTCAGCGCAGACGCTTATTTCCATGCTCCAGGTGGTGTTTAGGAATCTTCAAAAATGACCAGTTTCTTCAGATAACGTGAGGTTCGAAAGACAGAAAGGAGGAAAAAAAAAAAACACTTGGAGCATCTGACATATTTATGGACATAATCATAAGACTCTCTGCTGGGAAAACTTGTTATTTGATAAAAGAAAAAAAACTAAGCACAGCTCCGAAAATCAAAATATGTGTCTGCTGTGACTTGGAATTACAGTGCGAGGTGTGTGTTTAGGTGAAAAATAGCTTGTAGTTTCAAGCTGAATGTTTATTTTAAGGCAAGGTGAGTTCACAGTGTAGCTCAGGCTGAAGTCTAACCAGAGGAAACGCACTTGGCTGTGCACGGGTTTGGGTGGAGGCAGATTAAAGGTAATATGATACACTTGTGTGGGTTTATGAGTTAATAAGAGGGGGAAAAAACAAGTCCTGCATGACGAATTGATGCAAAAATGAGCAGTGGTGGGCGTACCGGCCTTGAAGATACACACCGTCAGGAAAATAGGCACTAAACAGTTCCCACTGTACCGGTACCTTCGAGGCATTGCATCATTTCCTACCTTTGAGACTCATGTAAGGTAAAACAGTCGCCCTTGTGTACAGTACAGGTTCACCACATTCACTCTCCACACACAATCATACAGTTTAGTGCCATGTAATCGTTAATACTGCAGCATATTTACTAAAGAACCATGGGAAATTTTTGTGCTATTCATGGGCTAATCGGTCATGTTTAGCTAATAAACTCTCTGGCAGCAGAATTTTTGGCACCCTACTTGAAAATATCACCGGTCCTGAGAAACACCATGAGCGTAATTGTGTTTTTCTATAGTTTTTTTTTTTTTTAAATCCTGCATTTTGGGGCGTTCAGAATTATTAGCACCCCTTTGAGTGAAACCTCCGCTAAAAAAAAACAACACAAAAGTTTGTGCACCCCTGACCATCATACTCGCATGTGCTAGTTGAACATCTCATTCCTGATTTATTCCCCCTTTGCTGTTATAATAAGATTCACTCTTCTGGGAAGGCTTTCCACTAGGTTTGTGTTCATTCGGCTATGAGAGCATTAGTGAGGTCAGGCGATGGCGTTGGGATGTCGACGAGGCTCCAGATCCAGTTTATCCCAAAGGTGTTCAGTGAGGATGAGGTCAGGGCTCTGTGCAGGACACTCCAGTTCTCCCACTCCAGCATTAACTTTAACACACCGTGTGTACATGGAGCTGTTTTGTGCACAGGGGCATTGTCATGCTGGAACAGCCTCTTAGTTCCAGAGAAGGGAAACTGTAACGCTACAGCACACAGAGACATTCTGTACAACTGTGAACCACATATGGGTGTAATGGTCATGGGTGCACATACTTTTGGTCATATTCAAATTCACACCCCAGTTTGTGTGGGTTTTTTTTTTAACAGGGTTCAACTAATCCTGAGGCTGACTGTGTTTATTGTAGTTAAGTGTTATTACTTAAAAGATTCCTCTAATGACGAGTCGTAACCTCCTGACAGAGGCAGCCAGCTTTTCTTTCTATACAGCCCGCTTTAATAAATGGAGAAAGAAGTGTGTGTTTATTTTCCTCGTCTCAAATTCAACATTAGATAAAAGCAAAGATCAGACTTATAGGTTTGTACTTAATTAAACACTACACCTTTAGCAGACAGAACTCTGTGTAAAATGTTAGAGATCTGCAGTTTCTTCTCTCTCACTGCTGCGCTCAGATACTCGCGGTCCAACAGCTCCAAGAAGATCCGCAGCTCCGCCACCAGCTCCTCCATCGCTGCAGGAAACACACAAACATATAAACACGGTCAAACATGATCAGGAGGAAGGAACCACACGCACACGCACACACACACACACACACACACACACACACACACACACACACACATGCGCGTGCGTTGGTATTCCTTGTAAGGGCCTTCCATTGGAGTAGGGATTAATTAGTTATATAATTAGCTAATTAATGCTACACCTGCACCTGAACACCTGCTTCACTTAACCTCAGTAATGAAAAGCTTGGCTCTTTTATTTTTTTCTCATTTTGTTTAAAAAAAAACACTCAATTTCCTTATGGGGACCATCCAAATGATCCCACAAGGCCAAAACTGTCAGATCTTTCTATCCTTGTGAGGACAGAAATAACCTGATCCCTATTAGGTTATAAAAACATGGTACACACACACACACACACACACACACACACACACACACACACACACACACACACACACACAGAGTTGTTTTTACAAAGCTCTCCGTCATAGGTGATCACGGGCATCGGCTGGCAGCGTACCTGAGGAATATGAGTAGCCAATGGAAATTCACTGATCAAAATAAAAACCTATGTTTTGAAGCCAGCACAAAAAAACCCCCACATAACTGAGGCTTTACATATTACATTTGTGTGTGTGTGTGTGTGTGTGTGTGTTTTATTATTATGTAACCCAGGGAACAGCACTAGATGATTAGCGCATGCCATGAAATGAAGTGCAGTGCTGCAAATTGAGGGTGTCATTGCAGTGACACTCGGGCTTAGTACAGCTCAGTAACGTCAAGGCATATTAAAGCGGCCGTCCAGGACTGTAAAGCTGTCGTCATCTGCCACATGATGTCATTCAGGGGCTTTCCATTTTGCTAAGATTCAAGAAAACCCGATCCGGTTCACCCGAGATGATGAGCTTTACTCCAGCCACATGTTCTGCAGGTAAGACTGTATGTCACTGTTTAAGACTTGCAATAATTTGACTAAAACTAACACTGATATCACCTCTTATCAAAAATGAAAATGTGAATAAATAAAACCTGTAAGATTGGTGAGAACACTTAGACCCCGTTGACACTTTTTATTATGGTAAAATGTGTCTTGGGCGATCTGATCGCAACTGGATAGCGCTGAATACAAGTGTAAACGACCTCCAAGACGCATTCACACGAACCACTTGCCGAGGTGGTCTGGGACGCATTTAACCACATACCTTCTGTAGTGTAAACGCTAATGCGTCCCCGACACGGACGTAAAAGGAAAATACGTCATTAATGCTGGACGCGGTGGTTGTTTTGGTAACATCGCGACACGCTAGAAAAAATGGAAATAAGCACCAATGTACGTGGCTGGAGTGCAAGAAAATAATGACGGTATGTTGACGATTTAAAGGTTGAATATAATTTTGCGCGGGGACCTTTGACCTTCTAGCGGAAGTGATGTAGGAACGAAATGAGAGCCCTAAACCCTGCGTAGAGTTTATGAAGCACTTTCATGTCTGACAGCCAAACAAGGTGAAAGGAAATACACGTTAAGAGCCGGCCGAGACAAACTAATGGCACACATAAATGAGGACCACCTTCAAACTGTGCTTGGGGGTGAAAACAAAACCGCAGAGGAAGAAAACACCACCCAGGCACGAACTTTCAACCTCCCACTCCCCCGTCGCCAAACACACACACTGTCTCTTGCCTCGACCAAGCCTTGTGTCAACACGAGCGAATGACGAAAGACGGCCTGTTTCGCTTCCAAAAGCAAGAAGAAGACATATCCGGAGGTGAACAATAAAAGAAGCATGTACACTGGAGCCAGAACCGCAGAGAGTCCGGAGTTTTCAGTGCAATGTAATCCAAAGCCAGTTCGACAGGAAGAGGATTTAAGTCCGCGCAGTCTAAACACGAAGAGATCTGCTGTGCAGACGAGCACATGTTTTCTGTTTCCAGTCTCCAAACTCAGGTAGTCTCACCGTCAGCCTCCGGGACTGAAAACTAGCAGTGCAGATTTATTAAACTGTGTGTGTGTGTGTGTGTGTGTGTGTGTGTGTGTGTGTGTGTGTGTGTGTGTGTGTGGTTTATTACCACCCAGGCAGCAACAACAGCCCTCAGCATTACACAAACGCTTCATCATTTCATCCGAGTGAGTCGGTTCTGAGTCCTCTGTGAGGAATAAAACTCTCTGTGTTGTTCTGTTGAAGGAAAACAATCAACGCAGAGCATTTTTTGTTTATTAAAGAACGACACGTTGTAATTTCTAACCGTTTATAGTGTGGAATGTCCATGCAACAGGTTCCTGTTCTTACGTTATAGCTTAAAAAAAAGCAGCTTGTCGCTCTAACGAAAAACCATAAAGTGTAAAATCCTCTCTCCTGAAGATGTCGGAAAACGTACAGTTACAGCTTTACCTCTGACTGTTACAAAGAAGCTCAGATACTGGAGACTCCGTCGTACATGTTAAATAAACACCTCCTTACGTTTTTTTAAAACCTGTGAACGAGCTGTTACTATAGAAACGATGACGTATCAGAAGGAGCGCATTAGTATAAACCTGTGACGTGCAGCTGCAAAGCTAACCCTTCTGACCAATCAGAAGCCAGGATTCATCATCGCTCTGGTTTCTAGGAGCTGTTTCATGATTAATACTTTATCTTGAACAAACGTTTGCGCATGTTGTGATTTCGCTAGAGCGCCGATCCGTGGTCTGGACCTGAGACAAAACTGTGCTGATTAAAGAATAATTTAGTTGTTTATTCGTTTATTTACTTGAAATTAGAAAATTGAAAATTTCAGTGAAACAGGAAACAAAAACTCGATCAATAACTAAATCAAACTGTTTTGTAGACGCGAGGTAAACGTGAAATGACACCAGTGTTAAAAGGGTATTTCGGTGGTAAATAAACGGATCCTGTTCAGCGATGACATCACTGTTCTCGCTCAGAGACGCCAAGATAGCGGGAAGTGCTGAATCACTAAACCACAAGAACGTTCTGCTTCTTTCTTTTTAGTTAAGTATAGCTGAGATATAAGATCACACACAACGGGGGTGTTTGTCATTCACTAAGCCGGCGGTCTGAAACTTTACCCACAAAGAGCCGACATGGTTTCAGGGTTTACCGAGACACTCACAGACGGCTGAAGAGATGATAAAACAAATGGAATGAGGTGATTGGTTGGAACGAAAAAACGATGTTTTATCAGTTTTATGCAAGTGTATGCAGCAGCTGCATCGCAGTCACCAATCAGGCAAAAGAAATCTTTACGCTGTCGATCAGCAACTGCGTCGGTTCAGGTTGAGCTTCCTACATGGAGTTCCACCGGCATGACGTTAATGAAAAATGAATAATTCACAACCCTCTTCTTCCTTCGACGCGTGCTGCAGTAAGGGTGGGGAGATATTAAAAACAATATCCTATCATGATTCTTAAGGAATAGTTTTTGAACAAAGAGCCAACAACACTGATATTGACATATGATATTCGCACTATTATAAAAGCGTAATGTGAATAATTTATCACAATATCGGTTTTATAACGTCATATCTCCCAGCCGTATGTTGTAGCTGATTTTAAATATTTATCTGAGTTTTTCTGTATTTCTAGTTCAGTAATGTTTTTTTAATTACAGCGTTGAGTGTGAATGCATTTCATTGGTTATTGCAGCTGTAAAGAGACAATATTTTAAGCTTCAAAGCGGACCTTTAGCCTAAGGGTTAATGCTGCTGTCAGCATGCTTTCAAATGTTCAAAATATGTGTAGAGATGAAACAGCCGATGAGGGCGAACAAGAGGAGTTACGCAAATGTGGCAACATTATCGACTTCGCAACATGCAGCAAAAATAAGGATTGATTTCAATCAGAAATTGCAAACTAGGTTGTTGGGTTTTTTTTCTAAAATATTGATAAATGAACAATAATGACAGTTTTAAAGGTGCATTAGGTAACATTTGAAAAAAAAAAGTCTCAAACGGTGACATAGGTGGAGCTAAATAAGAGTTGACTGATTTTTTTTACGCATTGAGCACCCATGTACACAAAGCTCCGCCCCCAAAACTTAGGCTGGTTCGACTAGAGTTAGCGTGCTAACTATAGTCATTACTGTCATCATGTTCAAGCACACTTGGACATTGAAATGCTTATTAACAGGGTTCCCGGGGATTCTTAAATAGTCATAAAAAGTCTTAGATTTGCTAAATTTAAGCTCATAAAATGCCTTAAAAAGTATTATTTTTACTGGCATGTGGTGTTAAATTCAGGCTCACATCAGCTGCGATGCTTCAATATTCAGTAAAATAATAGCGTGATAGCTGTTTATGGAATCATACGGCCTGGGAGCACGCATGACGTGTTTATCGTTGCTATGACAATCGTTAGAGCTCTGGATTGTCTAGCGAGGTACAACCCGCGCCTCGCTCATTCTCATTTGCGTGTTTTTGAGTGACGGCTTGGAGTTGTTAAGCGAGTGCAGCGAGCACGAGCACTGCAGTAAAGTCGGGTTTATATTGGACAGTCGCTGCACATTCCAGATTCTCCCTTCTGTTTCTCAAAAAATAAACACACGAAAAGGACAAAATGTGTATTTTATTACTCAGGAGTGGATGGAGAGCCAAGTACAATTGAATACATTTTTACAATTTATAAATTTTACAATTTTAAAGTCTGCTGAAGCTAATCTCTCAGAAACACTTTATAGTAACGGAGTGAGTAAGGGAGCGTCTAAAAAGTGCATGACATGGGCAACTATGTAAGATTCTACCAAGATTATAGTCCTTAACACATCGATTTTGCAGGTCTTAAGGCATGTGGATGTCTTAACATGACAGAAAATACCCTGTTAACATCCCTATCCGCACCACATTATTGTCTCACACACACACACACACACACACACACTCACAGACACGTGTTAAAAAGTATTGCTCCAACTGAGTCTTTTTATGTTGTTTTTAAAGCAAAAATGGCATTTTTTTCTTTCTGTGGTCTTAAAAATGTATATTTGATGTTAAAAATTGTGCAGCAACCCTGACTAAGGTACAACTCTATAAAATGAGTTTAGAACTTGCAGGAATGCAGGACTGATTTTATTACAAATTAAATGAAACTGTCATCTGAAGCTCAAGTTACCGAGACTAATGTTGTTTAAGGAAGGAAACCAATTTGCCCAGTCTCATGTCTGAATGTACAGACTGAGATCAGATGTCACGTCAGACACTGCCTCAGGATTTTATTCATTACTATAATGTCTATTCACAGCTTTCTTTCACAGTGCATACATGGTGAGCTCAGAGTATAAACCCGCTGCGAGTTTGAGCCGAAATTGAGAATCCAGGATACTGAAAATAGGATGGCGATGTCAGCACCGTGAGCCAGGGTTCATTTTTTTGCCGGGATTCAGCTTTGAGAATCAGTGGTGTGGTTTCGGATAGCTGGCCTACTTAGCTGCCTGACCACCACAGACGGACCGGGACATACCAGCACACTGACACGACACAGCCAGTCACCTCATCTCTGAATCCTAACACACACACACACACACACACAACTTCTTTACGAGCAAGTTCCTGAAAGTTTTGGGTTTGGATACAGCTCATTTATCCATGAACTGTCACTGTAACTGGTGAAGTAGTTACACAGCAGAAGTGCATTTCATTTGTGTGTGTGTGTGTGTGTGTGTGTGTGTGTGTGTGTGTGTGTGTGTGTGTGTGTGTGTGTGTGAGAAGTGTTCCTGGTGCCAGTGTCTAATCTCACAAAAATTTCCACTTCACAAAAAAAAAGCCCAGCCAAAATTAGCTCCATCATCAAAAATGGTGACATCATGTAGAGTGGAGCTGAACGATACGATAATCCCCAATGATGATACTGGGATATGTTAACTTGGGGTTAAAACCCCTGACTTTCATTGACATTGTCAGGTGTTAGTGTATTTTACTCAGTGTAACTATTTAAATGAAATAATAATAATAATTATTATTTTTGCACAGCTTATGTCTTTCTTATATTCTTCATTAAAATACTTACATTTCAAAACAAGTGACAAGATACAATACTTACAATAAAACAATACTTAGTTTTATTATAATATAAGGCTTAATTTAATTATCACTTCATCTTCAGTGTTAACATTAGCTGACTGGATAACAAGTCATATAAATCATATAAAGTCATATAAATAACAAGTCATCTGCATAAATTTTGATAGCACAAACTAACCTGACAGGATTTGAAGTCATAATAAATTTCAGTAAAATGTAAAGCTAACACTAGCAAGAAGAAGAAAATCAACTATCCTGACAGGATTTTTAGTTTAGAATCAGAGCATGTTAATGCTAGCTGGTTGGCTAAAATGAGTTATTTTATGATTTTAAGTCATATTTTTAAATATTTGATAATCCTCATTTTTGTCTAGTGCCAATAACATTTACTGTTAACACTAACCATCTAGCTAGCATGACAGGATTTGTGCTAGCTTTGTAAAGCCATATCTAGACATTTGTAAAATACTTTTCTGTTAATGCTAGCCGACTAGCTAACTAGCTCAGAATTCTTTTAAGGACATGTTCATAGAGGTTAATAATATTTACTTGTTTCCACTAAATAGTTAGCAAGAGCTAATCTGTCAGGATTTTCAAGTGATATTCATAAACCTTAATAAACACTAGATAGCTAGCTTATTAACCTGAAATAATTTCTCACAGGATTGAAGTCATAAGCATAAATCCTAATAATATTTACTGTTAACATTAGCATCAACTACAGAAAATTAAACAACCTGAATTTTTATTTCAAAATCAGAAAGCATAATAATTTTCACTGTTAACACTAGCCAGGTAGCTAACAAGCTAGCCTGACAGGATTTCTGAAGGGATCTTTGTCATAGTCACACATTTTGATAATTGTCACTTTTGTCATGAGCCAGCTGGCTAACATTACCAGACAGAGTTTCTGACAGGATTTTAACTAGCTAGCATGAACTAACCTGATACAATGTATGACAGGATTTTAGATAGCGAACATAAACCTCCCTGACAGGATTTTAGCTAGCTAGCATAAGCCAACCTCACAGGATTTCTGACAGGATTTTGAAGAATTTTCAGTGTGAGCTAACTTGACAGAATTTCTGACAGGATTTTTATGTCATATTCATAAATTTTGATAATCTTCCCTGTTAGTTAAGATGAGCTAATCTGACAAGATTTTACATCATATTCATAAATGCTGATAATCTCCACACTTAACACTAGCTTACCAACTAGCATGAGCTAACCTCAAAGTATTTCTGACAGAATTATTAAGTCACGTTTATAAATGTTAATCATCATCAATGTTAACCTTAGCCTGTTGTTTAACCTGAACTTACCTGACAGGCTTGCTGACAGGATTTTTAAAATAGGTTCAGACATTTTGATCATATTTGTTGTTAAAAACTGACAATTAGCTAACAAGAGCTAATTTGACAGAATTTCTGACAGGAGTTTGAAGTCTTAAATCCTAAATAATATTTACTCTTAACATTACAAGAAAACCTGAGCTAACCTGAGAGAATTTTCATTTTAGAATCATAAAATATAATAAGCTTCACTGTTAATACTAGCCACATGGCTAACATCAGCTAACCTGACAGGATTTGTTAGATACCTGTATATTAAAAAATCTTCACTTCTAAGGCTAGTGTGATTGCTAACTAGAAACATAGTTCATAAAACACAAAAACTACAAGTTCACCTACAACAGTATTTAAGTTAAAATTTTTAGTTTTTTCCCTCCTGCTCTGACATACGTTTGACTGGGAAGGTGTGTTAATGCGCTGATCATGAAGTTTAATAAAAAAAAATCTCTTCACACATCAGTATATGTTCCTCCAGGTGCAGAACTCATATTTACTGATGCAGAAGTGGATGAAGAGATGTTTTGGAATGTATAAAATGCACATCTGAGAGAGTGTGTGACAGCTAAATGACACAGTAATGGTAAAGTGCAGAGATGGGCTATAAATATCCAGCAGATGCTCCATTCCAGCGATAATGATGGACTACAGTAAACCTCCAGATGTACAGAGACACCGAACACACCACTGATCATCAACGAGAGGGAAAATGTGTGTGTGCATGTGTGTGGATTACAGAGCACTAATGTGTAAACCGCACTTGAGGGAAGAGGGAATGAGGATGAGGGGGCCGTGGTTGGAGAAACCCTCATCTCGGGTGGTGGAGAGACTTCATGGTGCCTTGAAAAATGGCTCTGTTTCTCTCAGCCACAATCTCTGTGCTGTATAATGCTGTGTAATGATGTATAATACTGTACAATGCTGTGTAATTGTGTATAGTGATGTATAATGCTGTACAGTTCTATATAATGATTCATAATGCTGTACACCACTGTATAGTGCTGTATAATGATGTATTGTGCTAAACAGTTATATATAATGGTCTATAGTGCTGTATGATGCTGTCCAATTCGGTATAGATTTGTATAATGATGCATAATGCTGTATAATGATGTATAGTGCTGTGTGGTGCTGTATACATCTGTATAATATAGTTCTGCATAATGATTTATAGGGCTTTGTAGTGCTGGATGGTTCTGTATAATGATATATAGTGCTATATGATACTGTATAATTATGTATAGCTCTGTATAATGATGTATAGTGCTGTATGATGCTGTATAATTCTAAACAGTGCTGCATAATGATGTATAGTGCTATAGGATTCTGTATCATGTGCTGTATGCCGCTGTATAATTCTGTATAGTTCTGTATAATGATGTATAGTGCTGTATGATACTGTAATATTATGTATAGCTCAGTATAATGATGTGTAGTGCTGTATGATGCTTTATAATTCTACACAGTGCTGCATAATGATGTATTGTGCTATATGATGCTGTATCATGCGCTGTATGCCACTGTATAGTTCTGTATAATGATGTATAATGCTGTATAGTTCTGTATAATGATGTATAGTGCTGTATGATACCGTATAGTTCTGCATAATGATGTATAGTTTTGTATGATGCTATAAAGTTCTGCATAATGATGGATAGATAGAGAGTGCTGTATGATGCAGTTCAATTCTGTACAGTGCTGTTTAATCATGTATAGTGCTCTGTAAAACTGTATACTCTATAGTTCTGCTTTATAGTTCTGTATAATTCTGTATAGTTCTGAAGAATGATAGTGATGTATGATGCTGTACAGAACCGTGAAACTCTCGCTCTTTAGTAAAATAGTTAGAGAAAACAAACAGAGAGAAATGACAGAGAGGAGTGAGACATTACCCAGAATCCCCAGTGAGATCCGGGATTGGCTGATAAAGGCCTGTCTTATGTTAATAAGAGGGTGATACTGACGAGCTGTCGGTGTGTGTGTGTGTGTGTGAGCGAGCAAGGGATTAAGGATTGCATACCTAAGCCAAACTGCTGACAGAGTAAATAAGAAAGGTAGATGAGGGATAAAATGTGAGAAATGTACACATGTAAAAGCTTTTAAGATGCTGTGACTGGGGGAAACTGTCAGAAACAGAACAAAAACTGCATTCACATCACACACATACACTGACCGTCAACTAACACCACATTTGAGCAGTAATAAATCTAATAAACACATTAAATGCAGTTACAGGTTGGCCTGAGGTCAAAGCTGTGTAAGACAATATGCACAACCACAAAGAGCAAAGCTATGGACAGTTGAGAAGTCTTTTACATTTCCATAGCAACCATATCAGAACAACTTAGGAAACATCAGATACATTTTTACTCCCTGCCAAAAATTTAAAAGTATCCAAATGTCTAAAAGTACTTAAAAGTATTCGATTGTCAAGAAGCTAGGAAATGAATTTCTAAGAGCTTGAAGCGTTCATAGATTTTCAGAATTGTCAAAGTGCAGGCTGTCCATCATAGCACGAGGTGGGTGGTCGGGGATGAAATCATTCAGTCAGTCAGCGAAAGTGCGTGTCACATCTTTATGTTTCTGTGGCGTAACGTACGTCAAACCCAATCTGATCCCGATCCAGCAATTCAGAACAAAATTAACAGACCTTACTGTTTCCTTAATCACTTGTGTATTGGTACATATGGTAAAACACACTGGAGAGCCCATGCTGTCTCACTGGGCTGCATTATTTGAAATAAAAATTATAATCTGTTGAATCATTGCTGAATTCTTCAATCCGGTTGGCCAGAGGTTGTAGCTACTCTGCAAATCATAGGTTTGTATTAATATGTTATCTTTTCTGTACTAATTAATAAGTCATCTAGGGGCTTTTATAGTAAGTGGTGGACGATAAGATAAACAGATAACAAGCGTGTACATTTAGTTAACATTAATGGAAGGACGGTGTCTCCAGTGCTTTGTAGCAGTCTGAGGTAAAGCTGTTTTGTGACATGTTCAGTAGAGAGGAGTTTACGCTTTGAGGTTTTCCAGAAAAGTGACAAGCTGAATTTTTTGTCAGAGACAAAAGAGAGACTAGTAAGGGAATGACTGTTTTACAGCTGCTGTAATGTAAGTGATAACTTGTTTCACAGACATTGCACAACATGAAAGGGAACTCTAAATGGATAAAAAGTACAATGTATCATTCCTTCATAAATAAAAATACATTTTATTTGGCAAATTGCTGTGGTATAAGAGAAATAAAACACTTTAGGACATGTTGTTATAGGAAAATAAACTTTCTCACACCACCCTGTCATTGATTATTTGCCTCTAACTGCACAACATGGAGTGTTTTATTCCTTAATGAGTGCATCACTGTTACAAATGGCCAATACTGTGATATCGCGGTAGAGCAAGATTCGATGTGAACATTTGCTTTTCTAGTTATGATAATATTAACATTGAAGTGCTTTTGGAAAACTGGACTCAATAACATGGACAAAAGAGCCACCAATCGTCATCAACGTCCTGCGGGTAAGTCCAAATCTTTGCAATTGTGGTTGAACAGCATGTCAGAAAAGAGCATCATCTGACCTGAAGTTAGAAATCTCGATATTAGTATGTAATGAGTGAGGGAATAGCAAATGCGAGGATTGTTTTTTGTTACATTACTGCAAAAAACATAATGACTTTAGTGTTCGTCCTTCCCAAAGTCAGTCCGTCAGATGACATCCTTGCAAAAGGAACCTAAAACACCTCGTCTGCATAAAAATATTGAGCGGTCTAGATTATCTAGATTAGTTTTCATTTACCGCTGTTATAAAAAAAGCATTATGGAAGTATCACAAATTGACTTTTTTTAGGCTTTCTCCATAACCAGGCTCTTTATGCAGCCGCTAAAATGAATCGAGAGAAAGACAAGCTTTAATAAAAGACTCCAAGGCAAACGCCAGTGATACAGAGCACAAAGTTCTCTGTCCGTTCTTCTTTACATTTGTCTGACGTAACATAACACTACTCAGAGAGTGTAACCAAATTAGAACCACATGCTGCTGAAGTTTAAACTTCTGTTCACGTGCTATCTCATCAAAATATGCTCTTCGTTAATGGTTTCTAGAAGAAACCACTTACTTCTGAGAAACGTTTTCACACCTAGAAAGCACTCACCCCTGGAGGCGAACAGGATAGGGTCGCTCCTCATGGTGAAGGTGATCACATCTAACCAAGCGTCCAGACGCCTGCTTTCATCCAGTCCAGCCCTGAGAGACTGACTACGATTCTGCTCTTCAACTCGCAAAACGTTCTTCTCTCTTCTCTCCTCCTCTTTTTCTTTTCTTCCCTCCTTCTACCACGTCCTGCCCTGAAACTGTATGATCTCCTTTGTTTGCTTGAAGTGCCTCAAGTCTTTGTCAGTTCTGAAGCACTGTGAATAGACCTGTCCTTTCTTTCTTGCTTTCTTTCTTTCCAAGCGTCTCTCCTTCTTTCTGAGCAGAAATTCAGCACGGTTTCCGTGCCTTCTTTATTGTGCAGACACCGCTCGATGAAAAGCGACACCTCTCCCTCTCTCTCCTCTTTTTTTCCTCCCCTCCCTTTTTTCTCCACCCTCAAGCCTCTCGAGTTCTCCACCTCCTTAAATCCCACTGCTGTGTGTTTGTGTGTTCGTTTTTGTGTGTGCATGACTGCCTACAGCATCTGTAGTGTACTGACACACTTTATTTCAAAGCAGCGATTATTTAAAATAACCTCAAACCTCACACATGTTCTCGTGGTAGCTTGGTGCAGAGAGGAGAAAAAGCTCCTAGTGGTAATTACAGCACTGAGCACTGAAGCAAATTCCCTACAAAGGGAACAAAGCCTCAGCCATGACAGATGTGGTTTGAAAAACAAATACCTCAGTGTAAACCAGGATTCTGGGGGCTCGCAGTGACCAGAACCTGTAATTTACGCATAACTGTGATACGGTTAAAAAGTGGAACGTGAATTTTTGAAAAACGATTAATGTTAGAGAGCTGCTTATTCTCACATATCTAACTTAGTGTGACTAAACTAATAAGATAACTAATTTAAATTTCATGCTTGTAATCAAAATCTATCATAAAATACAACGACGCTTTCCTTAACGAAAAAAAAAAGAAAATCGACGTTCTAACTAAAGCTGGGCGATACGATGGAACAATATCAATATTCTTCCACAACACACTTTTCCCATATCATGTGGTCATGATATCTTTTTATAACGTTACTTTTATTAACAACTACAAACTGAATGGAACTTGAAAGATTTGATATTTTTATGGAACTGTAAAAATGATAAAATTTGTAGGCAGCTTGATATTAACCCTATATTTCGGGATGCATATTGCGCATCATAGATATGTTGATAAGCCTCATGATATGATATTTTTGTCAGACGGACCACACCCTAGCCCCAACATTAGAATGTGTGTAATCATAGATATGGTGAATTATTTATTTAAATGAATCCTTTAGCATTTATGGAAATAGCCTCCAGTGTCAGGTTTGGTTTCTCAGTAACATGACAAGCTGCGCTTTTGTTGTGTTTTTTTTTCAGCCAGGGACTGACTGTTTGTAGCTGCTATAATGTGAGTGCTTAAAGATTAAGATTACGGTTCTTCCATAAGTGGCCGTGTGAAGGTTGAGGTGTGTGTGAGACTACGTGCGTGACCACATGCTAATGCATAATGTTTGACTGAATGAGTTCATGAGCACCTGAAAGCCATGGATGGATGGATGGATGGACATCCTGTATCTACCAGACCTCAGCTCCTCCCAGGTGCAGTGTGAGGCCCAGTAAAGTGTCACTGCACAAGGATGAGGTGTGTCTGCGGTTCCACGCTAATGCTTGAGCTCCTCTGTCTCTCTGCAGGAGATCTGTCTCCACTCCGTCCGTCATTCAGCAAGACTGAGGAGTGCATCTACAAGTGCTCAGTTATTAAGGTGAAGCGTTTCACCTCTGACTTGTTTCACAACCTGTCATTAGACATACGGAATAACAAACCTGTTCGTCTTCTAAGACCGAATATTTCTCGTTCTTATCAACCCCCGCCTCAGGGTTGTTTGGGGTTCGGGGTTAGACTAACATACGAGGTGAGTTTACGCTCTTCACAGATGAACAGACTAAATAAAAATCAAATACATCATCTCTAATCTCCAAAGGATGGAAACAGAGAAAGGTGTTTTGGAAGAAGAGGCACATGTTCAGTGGTTGTTCTTGTTGCTTTTTAGGGCGGGTCCTTAAAATTGAGCCCTAAATCCAAGCACTCTTTGAATGCTTTGGTTGGCCAAAGTCAGAATCTTGACCGTAACAGCATTAATGTTTACTGGTGGTTAAGAGGGATGTTGAGCAACGACAGCTGTAGAAACAAACACACTAACTTTAACGCTACAGTGGAACCTTAACCACCGTATCGTGGCTAAGAAAATGTCCTTGATAAAAGCAAGAAGAAAACCTTTTGTATTAGAATATACTGTAAGCTAATCTCAGAGGAATGACTGCATGATGCCAACAGGTCCACCAAGTTAGATTTAAATCCACGCATACGCAGACTAGACAGGTTTTCTTCCAGCCGCCGTAGCCGACCCTGTGGCCGTCAGCGATTGAAGTGCCTAATAGCCAAATATAGTTGTTGAATGGAAAATCATCAAAGAGAAATATTCGTGCACATTGCAGAAGACATATTACGGTGTTTAAGGGTGTTTTCACACTTAAGGTATTTTCCAGACTTCAGGGCTGTCTGCGTCGAGACTTGCTGGAGTGTGAATGTTGTTTTCGAGCCTGGGAATCATCGCCAGTACCAATCTCCGGTCCTCTTGAAAACGGTGTGTAGGGTTCACTTTCACTAAACCGTGGTGCAGACCAGCTTGCATGTGGAAGCTATCCGTTTTCACCACTGCTCACCAAGTACCATGATGGGTTCTATTTGTCACGCTACTTCCTGTTTCCAGTTTTATAACAATGGGAAAAGGGTTGTCATGGTCACTGGAGGATACAGAACGGGTACCGCAAGGTTTATTAGTTCACTTGAGTGTTGGTACCAAAGGACAATAACAAAAGTGTCATGAGGAATTGCGCAATTGATCCACGGCTCGGAAAGGGTTATGCAGTTATGAGCCCCGCCCCAAAATGAGTTCTGATGTCACTTCACCTTAATCAGTAACTCATATATATAGATACTCAAAAAGGCTGTATAAAAATGAGGTGTTTTTCAGGATGAGGGTTCTGATGTCGTCTCAACTTAATTGCACATCATCCATATGAACGACTTCATATCTAACGGCGTTTCCCGGCTGCCTAGCAACAGTGATCTGCTGACTTTAATCACTCCATTATCAGATACGAGTGTTCATTGTGTGACGTTGAATCCGACGGTATAAGTATAAAATACCAAATGTTACACAAGTCTGTAAAAAGCGACAATGCACATACATAAGAGGTTCCGGGAGAAGTTGTGCACAACGCCAGCCTTGTTGCTCATCAGCTGACATAAAAAAAAGAGACGGAGAAGCGGGTCACGTTACTGTTTGAACCAAATTCTCAGGGTTGCTGTAACTCTTTTACAAGAAGGTTTATCTCTCCTAAACGTATCCACATCGAATAAACACTCAGCCCAAAGAGAAACAAACCCACAGGAGACATGGACGAAATAGGAAGAGAGGGAAAACGGCCACTTCGGAATGGAGGAACGGAGAAAGTCTTGT
>JAQQZX010000006.1:20449542-20466791 GCA_030068355.1 Notoglanidium maculatum | reverse complement strand
CCATTATGTTCCTATAACATACTGACCAGAGTGTGCCTGCTCTGTTTTCATTCGTAAATACTTCACTAGAGCACCTTCTTTTTCACTTTTAAAGCTTAGGGTTTGCATTTATGGTCTTGAAAATTAACAGTACTAAAAAAAAAAAGGAAAAACTTTTTTTGAAAGGTGATCGTTTTTTTGTGGGTTTGGATTCTGCCGCATTAGCACAGTATCGAAGAGTAAAAAAAGAGTAAAATATCAAAAGCTACGCTAATACTAAAAAAGAAATCGAATTCTTATGGTAAAATCATACTGCAAAATTAATTTATAGCAAAACTTTCAAAAACACCTTAAACTACAAGACTGACATGATATGTTTTTCGATAACTTTTTAATCTTTCTTAAGCTTTCATTTGACAAGGATCATGAGTGTAATACCAAGCGCACACGCACACACACACACACACACACACACACACACACACACAACTTTCAAACCCTCAGAATTGCAGACCCGCTCACACTACATGCACACACATACATCAGTAGTATACTAGGTGCACAGAACGTGATCACTTGTAGACGAGACACTAGCCACCATTTTAGGGCCACTGTTTAAAATACAAGATTTTGAGAATAAAGTTTTAATATTTCGAAAATAAAGTCATAATATTACAAGAAAAAGTCTCAATATTTTAAGAACAAAGTGGTAATATTATGAGAAAAAAGTCATAACATTACGTGAAAAGGTAATGTTATGTGGAGAATAACGTCATAACATTAAAAATTCACTGTTACAAGAATAATACAATATGAAAACAGTCATATGTGATCTCACAGAATACAGCATAAAGTTGGAATTTTAAGAGAAAAAAGTCATAATATTATGAGAAAAAAAATGTTCTGTGACATTTTTCTTAAAATATTAAATTATATTGTATCAGGTTTCATAAGGATTAAGATGCTAAAGGAAGAGCTGATTGCTGGGTTACTCACTAGGCTGAGACATGTCCGTGGGCAGGCTGTGAGTGGAAGTCCTGGGGTCAGTGTCCGGTGTCTGTCCATCACTCTGACTCTTTAGGAGCGTCCAGCTAGTTCTGGGCTACAGACACGCACAACACAAAGATCAGTACAGGATGAATTAGATTATTAGAGGTTGGAAAGGTTGGAAAGTTTCAGAGAAATACAGAACTGTGCAAAGGTCTTGAGCCACCCTATATTTTTTTTTACTAAAGATGACTTAAAAAATAATGGCATTAAATCTTTCTACTTAAAACAAAAATTCTACAACTTGCAGTAAACAGTACTAAAGTAAACAAAGACAATATTTGGTGCGACCACTCTCTGCTTTTTCTTATTAAACAGTAATCCCGGCTACAATCTCTACAGTTTTATAAGGAAATGAGCTGTAGGTTTAACTGAGCATCTTGGAGAACCTGCCAAAGCTCTTCTGGAGACTTTGAATGTCGCACTTGCTTCTTTTTGTTGAAGCAAAATCAAGGGAGCCTTCATTATGGTTTTATGTCTGAAAAGTGGCCTCTTATGTAATATGTTGCTTTCTTTACTGACAAACAAATGTTTTTCAAATGCAAACTATTTGCATTTGTGTCTGTATCTGTGTCTGTATATATAATTGTACCTGTGTCAGTAACTGTATTTGTATCTGTATATGTGTCTGTAACCGTATCTGTAACTGTATCTGTACATGTGTCTGTAACTGTATTTGTGTCTGAATCTGCAACAGTGTCTGTAACTGTACCTATGTCTGTATCTGTAATTGTGTCTGTAACTGTATCTGTGTCTGTATCCGTAACTGTGTCAGTAACTGTACCTCTATCTGTGTCCATAACTGTATCTGTATCTGTAACTATACCTGTATCTGTGTCTGTAACTGTGTCTCTAACTGTATCTGTACATGTGACTGTAACTGTATTTGTGTCTGTATCTGCAACTGTGTCTGTATCTGTATCTGTACCTGTAACTGTATCTGTGTATCTAACTGTTACTGTGTCAGTGTCTGTAACTGTATCTGTGTCCGTATCTGTTACGGTGTCTGTAACTGTATCTGCGTCTGTATCTGTAATTGTGTCTGTAACTGTATCTGTGTCTGTATCTGTAACTGTGTCTATAACTGTACCTGTATCTGTGTCCGTAACTGTATCTGTATCTGTAACTGTGTCTGTAACTATACCTGTATCTGTGTCTGTAACTGTGTCTCTAACTGTATCTGTACATGTGACTGTAACTGTATCTGTATCTGTAACTGTATCTGTGTATCTAACTGTTACTGTGTCAGTGTCTGTAACTGTATCTGTGTCCGTATCTGTTACGCTGTCTGTAACTGTATCTGCGTCTGTATCTGTAACTGTGTCCGTAACTGTACCTGAATCTGTAACTGTACCTCTGTCTGTATCTGTAACTGTATCTGTAACTGTATCTGTGTCTGTAACTGTACCTGTATCTGTACCTGTATCTGTAACTGTGTCCGTAACTGTGTACGTGTCTGTAACTGTGTCTGTAACTGTGTCCGTAACTGTGTCTGTGTCTGTACCTGTATCTGTAACTTTGTCTGTAACTGTATCTGTAACTGTGTCCGTGCCTGTAACTGTGTCTGTAACTGTGTCTGTAACTGTGTCTGTAACTGTATCTGTAACTGTGTCCGTAACTGTGTCTGTGTCTGTATCTGTAACTTTGTCTGTAACTGTATCTGTAACTGTGTTCGTGCCTGTAACTGTGTCTGTAACTGTGTCTGTATCTGTAACTGTACTCCATCACTAAATGGGGTTAAATGTGTAAAATATAAGCTTGTGTAACTACTTAATAATAATAATAATAATAATAATAATAACAACAACACATAAACAGAGATAATACCTTTCTGTCCACATCATCTCCATCTTGCCAGGAGGTTCTGGAGGCTGTTAAAACATGTACAATGCACCAATCAGCACCAATAGTAATAAAAAAAAGAAACAGTAAATGCACGGTCACTATTGGGAACAAACACGAAAAGTAGCATGCAGCATGCTTACAATAAATTACAAGAAAATAAAATATAAAATTCAAATAAAAATGTCACCTAAAGAATATCACCTATGGCGCTGATTCGTAAAGTCATAAAGGCAAATGCTGACTTAACAGAAGAAACACAGCGTGCCAGAAACACTTTTAAGGAGAAATAAAACACTAAGGACAAAAAATATATATAAATAAATTGTGTAGAAATGACTAGAAAAGGCAATCAGATAACTCATAATATCACCAACACACCACAGTGATCTACACACAAGTCTTAAAACAATCACTGTAAATTACACAGATGTCTTCCACTGACTAGCCAAGGCCACTACCACGAGTCACACACACACACACACACACAAACAAAACACACTGTCCAAAGTCAAAGGCACATGATCACCATAAAATCAGACGCTGGCCATGAATGGATGGAAGAAGCCATGAAGATAAAAATCATAATACAGTGTGTTTCCATATCAGAGCTGATGGTTTATAAAAGTAAAATAAAAAGAATTAAACTGCAGTTAAAGAACCCCTGGATTTAAAAACGTAATCGTCAAATTGTATAACTTGTATAATTTCACTTCCCAGCACTTCAAACCTAATTGAAACTGAATAAATTTGTGAATACAGTTGTGACATCATAAAGTACTTTGAACCAATCACGGCACGTATGCAAATTAATTAAGTAAAGGATGACAATAAAACATGAGAGGTAAGCTAGCTGGATGTTAGAGATGAAGAAAATAGGTTGCTATGGCAACAGATCTGGAACGGTTTAGCTGCTTTTCAAGAATTCACTGAAAAAATAATGAAAGATTCTGATAATGAAATAATGAAATCCCTGTGAGGAACCCAGGCACTACGGACTAGCTTTTTGAAAAGGCAGGAGAATGCAGGAGCAACTGTACAGTATATTCATGTGTATATTTCATCTAGAAGTATTTTTAGGTTATCTGTAATAAGTAAGGAATGAAACTTGACCAAGAGCTGTCCTGAAGTGTTTTAATTCCCGTTATAACGCAACTCAATCTTTTATTTATGAAGCAATGACATATCATAATTTTATCTTTTTATAGTTATATTTAATGTTGTTGAATGTCTCCAAAACCAGTTAGTTTCTGTATTGATTTGTGTTTTACAGTTGTATTCCCTAATCAGCCTCTCTTTTATTCTCTTTCTTGGAGACAAAAAAATCACAACTTGTCATGTTTCCAAGCGCAAACTCGTCCATACTGAAGACTTATTACTTGTTACGAAGCTCTGACGCTGAGACTCCTCCCATGAATGTTAAATAAACGTGTCCATCCAGTGTACGAGTCCCAGTGAATGAGCTTTTGCAATCGAGATGGTGACACGTCAGAACGAGCGCATTAACATAAAAATGTGATCTATTGAAAATGAGTCAGCACTTTCTGACCAATCAGAATCCAGAATCTTACAGCGATATTTATCACTGAGGTTTATAAACATGTTATGGGGTACTTTAAGGCATCACACGTGTTCATTTCCATGGAATGTATGTGGTTAGGAATTCAGTCTGAAATGGAAACCCCAGAATCAAAGCAAGAGATCAAAGGTCAGCGGGTACCATGGCAACAAGATACCATGATAGCACTGGCTTCATGCAACAGAGCATGCACAGAGTGATGGTTATACCACACAGATTTGACTGTACCATGCTGTTTGTAGATAGGGGGTTTTCTATAGATATTATCTTTGGCTTTATTATCTGGAATGGAAGACAGAGAGAGCATGACAGATGCAGAGATGACAGAGGGATAAAGAACGAGAAAGGAAGAAAGAAAGAAAGAAAGAAGGAACCATGAAAAAAGAAGCATGAGTTAAGAGTTATTGAAGGATGGATTGAAGTCAGGACAGCAGAAAGGCAGTGCCGAGCTGAAGAACATCTGTCGCTGTATTAGATTTGAAACTCCTTGTAATGTGTAAATGATTGTGATTAGCATGCAAGAATCAAAAGTTCAGTAATGTCATCTTAGTTCATCTTTCCAATCGTTACAGGCTAGTTTACAGAGAGAAATGATTAAAGGAATAGTTCAGTCAAAAATTACATTTTATAATAATTACAACCTTCTCTGAATGCACATGTATTCATTCAGTCAGCTAAGTAAAGGAACAAACCACTCAGCCTAGTGCTGTTATAGGAAAATAATCAGCGTCGAGACGAAGCAGAGTTACTGTTACCACCTCAAAGTAGATTATTTTCCTATAGCAGAATGCCATGAAGTGTTTTATTCATCATACACCACAGCAATTTATCAACACTAAACATTTTTACTTATAAAAGAATGGCATCATACACTGAAGACAAGGGAATAAGTGGTCAGGTAGAGTTAAGAGAAAATATTATATATTGTTTACTTAAAATATGAAATGATTTCATTATATTAAATACAACTTAAACATCTGTCTAATCTACTAGTTTGACTTAAGTAGAGTGAGTGCAGGTTAACGCGATCCAATTTACATTATAATATCTCTTGAGGGCACTGGTGCTCACAGGAAGAAATCATCATAGTGTTAAGATTTTTAATGATTCAATTTTTAACGATGCAGCACGATAGCGGGTAACATCGCCACTTAACACCAGGGTCTTAGGCTCGCTCCTGAACTTGGGTGAGAGTGAAGAATTAATTTTTTTATTTGAAAATAAATAATCAAATCATGCTGAGTGTATGAAAATAAACAGTTTTGCTACAACTCAAGTCATATACATAGAAAACATTGTGCACATTTCAATGAAGTAAATTTAATAAGCTTTATTTTCATTTTCATTTTTCATTTCATCCATTCATAGGTAGATTTAAAGCTGTGGAAGTTCCTGTTATTGCCTAGCAGCTATGAACATTCGCTCTCTGACCAGCCTCTCTATTTTCTTTCTCTCTTTTAGTTAAAGGCCCACTATGTAGGATTGCAGCCCCCTGACCCCCCCTGACCCCTCCCTCTCCAGGCGTGTATTAGAGCGTACGGTGGCCGTCAGGAGCCCTTAACACTCTCTTCCTTTTTCTGGGCTGAATAATAAGTATGATCCTCCATTTTTAAAAATCTGGCTTCTCAATCTTGTTCTCCAGCTCCGGCAAACACCTCTTCTTTCTTCTTCCTCGTCTTCCTTTCTTCTTCATTGTCGTCCTTCCGGTGCTTCCTTCCGGATTCACGCGGCCGCTTGTAAAATGTGAAACGCAGAAGGCGCTCTCTAGAGGTTTGTCCGTTCTGGGCTACTGTAGCGGCGCAACATGGCGGCTCTGCAGAGGTGGACCCGCTCCCTGTGTAGGTATAAAGGGCTCGCTCTAAACTTACAGGAAAAACACCATGATCATAGTTACAGGTAATTTTACACTATTGAGGACATGCTTATGAATTCCCTAAGTACATTATGAACGATATACTCCATTCTTGCTAATAGATACCCTAAAAATCCTACATAGTGGACCTTTAAAAAGACAAAAAAAGACCATTAAACCACTTCACATTCCAGCTTTACCTCTGACTCTGACACTGGAGACTCCTTCCATAAACATGTCCTTACAGAAAACTTCCATTTTTGATCCGTTTAAGTAGAGCATTCACCGTACAATTAGTAAACGAGCTGTTACTATAGAAACGATGACACATTAGAACAAGCACATCAAACAAATTGTCAGCTGCGCTACTGTCAGAGCTGCAGTTCGAGAAAATGAATCAAAACCTTCTGACTTTCAGAATCCAGATTTCAGCAGTGCTGGGATGGGAAACATAGGTAACGCACAGCGTTTGCGTTTTAGACAAGAGAAACCTACAGCTAGCAGTTTAGATAGCTACCCAACATGTTTGGACTGACTGACAACATTAATGGAAAGGTGTGTCAAACGAATTTTTGGATGAATTCCTTTAAGAGAACACTGACTCTAATAATCAAATCCAGGCTGCTGAATCCGACCATGATTTGATTATAATCCACGTTTACATGTATACTCAAAGCATACAGTTCTGAACCGAAGAAACATGAAATCCCTAAAACCCAGGACAACGTGAGGATAAATGGAGTAAGTAAAAAGGCACTATCGTTTAATTCTTTAATAATTGACACAGCATGTTGGTCTCTCTGGTCCATTTCAGCTTAACCTCACTTTACTTTGAGCTCCACTGCATCCAAACAACTGCCCTAAATTAACTGGGGTACTTTTCAGGAAAAATGATTCATTTTTAACACAACACATGCAGCCTTTTTTCTTGCCTGTAAGAGCTGTTTCAGCATCTGCCAGCGCTGGAAACAAAAGACGCCATAAAAAACAGGGGAAAAAAGTACAATAGAGCAAAAACACATAAACCCGATGGTTCATTTTACTGATTCCTCGGTGACAGTGATAGTTACGTGCACATGAATAATACGCCTTCGCTCGGACTTAGCAGTAAATACAACCATAAATGCAAAATATATTACGACTCGACTAACGATTCAGACTTCAAACGCAGCTTACGAGCACAGTTCTTCTCATGAGATGTCTGCAGAAAAGCTCCGTATACACAATCTGAAACAGCACACAGACCCTGTAGTCCAACCTAAAAGTATTTACAAACCTAAGATCAATCATGCCAGATCTTTTTCCACTTTTACCCAACAAAATTCAAGTGAAAAACAAAAAGAAACACTTTGGAGGGTTGTGCAACCTGTTTGCAAAAATATGCACACCCCTTGACTAGTACTTTGTTATAGCACCTTTTGCCTGTAATCCAGCACTCAGTGTTTTTGGGTAAGAGTCCACCAACTGAGCACACCTTCATGCTGCACACAGCTATCCTCCAGTCATATCACAGATTTTTAATAGGATTTCGATCTGGAGTGCTGGAGTCCCAGTTCCAGCTGAACAGAAGCAGCCCCACTGCGTGATGCTGCCACCGCCGTGCTTCACTAGGGGTATGGACTTCTCTGGGTAATACGCTGTCCTGTTTATGTGCCAAATGTATCTTGAAGAGTTATGTCCAAAATGTTCTAGCTTGGTCTCATGAGATCATAACACATTTTGCCACATGGTTTAGGGTGATTATATGGGCTTGGATGGTTTTTGCATGATCAAGCCGCCCTACCCTACAGCCCAGACATCATGAGATTACGAAACATTGTTGTCAAATGTAAGGACTTTGCCAGATATTCCTGCTGCTGTAGATCTCTTGTTTTTTTTCTCCTCCTTTTGAACATTTTGGAGTGACCTCTTCTTCCTGGTGATGTCACTGTGGTTCTCCATGTGTTGATGATGACCTTCACATATTCTATGGTATACCTAATGTTGGAAACTTTCAACCCCTCTCCTGATCTATACATTTCAACAGTGAGATTCTGCATCCTGTACATGCTCTGTAAGCTCTTTGTGAACCATGGCTCCAGCATTCATATGAAACAAGGAAGTAAATCGTACAGAAACAGCTGATCTTTTTTTGGGATTAATTGATGACAGGTGAACGATAATTACTTTTGAGCATGAGTTTGATTGTGATCGGTTCATTCCAAACACAGTCACATGACCTGTTATTAAAGGGTGTGTACACTTATGCAACCAGGTTATCCTGCCTATGTAGGGAACTATACTGCTGGGCAAAACAAAAAAAAAAAAGCAAAGCCAATATTGCAAAACATGAAGCTTTAATGGTCTCACCAGCAAATCATTGGTCAGGAAAATGAGCAAGAATGAAACAAATAGATAAAGTAACTCGGTGTGGTGCAGATTTTCCCTCGATTCCCTTTAAATGTTGGAGGCTTGTGGGTAAACCTGCAGACGGCTTTTCACAGAAAGAAGAGTCCGTGTTGTTCCACTCGATGTTAAAGTCTTCAAACAGAAGAGATTTTGGAACATTTTGAACCCCCGGACAAGTTAGTTTCAATTTTATATCATTTAAACATTTCAATCGTTTCATGATTTTCTCTTTGCGCACCAGAAGACTGTGTCAGTGAACTTCCCTGTTTCCAGCTTTTCTCCCCGACAGTTTCGACCAGGAAAAGAAGGCCGACGTCTCAGGGGCACTTTTTTACTTCCTGTTCATTGTCTGCTCAGTGATTTTCAAAGAGACCATTAAAAGCTTCATGTTTTGCAATATTGGTTTTGCCTCATGTTTTTGCCCAGGAGTGTAGTTCCCTACATGGGTGGGATATTTTGGACTTCCCAAGACTTGTATTAGGAAAACAGCTGAAATCTGAAATTGAAGGCAGCTTCACATATACAGTGTCTCATTTGTTCAGTATACAGTCTATAGTATTTCTCATTCATTTTCTCCATAGACTGTCTCAAAAGTGTCTAAAGCCTCAAACCGAACCAAACCGCTATGAGATGAATCGTAACCTCATGAAAACGAATATATAAAATTATGAAGCAAAATGAAAAAACATAAAAAAGGCAAGGAGGGGAAGACTGTACATCTTGTCTTTTAAAAGGCAATGAAACACTATCTTTAACAAAAAGCTGAAATGATGGCGTCTATGAGGAATTATACCATCGTTAACAATGTTGTAGCTCACGGCAAGTCGAGCGATCGGGTTTACACTGTCTGTGTCAATAATTAATTATAGATATTTTTTTTCAATTTCTGCAGCCACATTGTTGAGCTCTAGAGACAATCCGATAATTCAGTGATAATATTTTATGAAACATTCAAACAATTTGCATTTCTTGTAGCTCGCTATTTTGTTCAACAGCCATATTTACATACGGCTAACACAGCTAACATGCACATGGCTGTAATTCAGAAGTTCAGTAACCAAAACCATCCCAATTATTACATGATTGCCAAAGTACCCGATGGTGATCACCCTCCAGACTACACACAATGACAAATCTTTAGCATGTCTGGAATTGTAATATCACTATTATTACTAAAACTTTTCAATTTCAAACACTGACAATGTTTTTCCACACATCGTATTCATTTTCTCTGTGTCGTGCTATTTTAGGAAAAACAATCAACTTTGCAGTGGTGCTATGAAGCACAGTTACTATTACCACTGCAAAGTTGATTATATTCCTACAACAGCACATCCAAAAGTGTATTCCCATTATACCACAGCAATTTGCTAACAATTGCAATTTCTTATTTATTTAAAAACAACAACAACAACAACACCACACAGCTTTCACCCATTTATAGTTACATTTAATGTTATGGAAAGTCCAAGAAAAATTGTGAGATCATAAACTCGTTGGCACTTTTATTGAGTCATGCCTTCCTTTTGCTTTTTAAGATGCCAAGAGAAATGTAACTGACTTTAATCAGTGTTATTGTAGTTGATGCACTATTATCATGCTTATATTATGAGTGCCATAAAATCATAATCACAATCATAAAAAGCAACCTAGGTCAGTATCACAAATATATCCGCATGGTGTTTCCATCCTTAAGCAAATAATAATGATGAAATAATAATAATGTCGCTCGCATAAGGTGCTAATAGTTATTAAATATGGTGATACTGAGGCACGTTTCAAACACAAAACCTGTTACTGTTTTCATAATATACAGAATAATATTATGAGTTTGAGTCGACCGTAAGACAGTCATAAGGCAGTGTTGGGTCGGAGTGCAGGAGCGAGGCAGACCTACCTGGGATGTGGAAATGCTTAGGTGCAGACACGTACGTAGAGGACGGAGATTTGCCGTCGGAGTAGGTGGAGAGGCTCGGGGTACTACGACCACTTTCACTACCTCCAGGGGGGAAGGTGAGGGCAGATAAACACACAGAGGGGATTGGGGAGGGGATGTGAGAGAGCAGAGTTATGCTGGGTTGTTCTTAATTCATTAACACAGTCACACCTCATGACCCAACCAGCTAAAGATAAGTGCAGGACCACATTAGTGCGTATTACAGTTTAGAGCACGAGTGTCAAAATTTCGCTCACGGAAAACATTTTTTTTGCTGTGTTAAAGGCGGAGTCATCAATTCCGGAGAAAGACTGTTGATATTTGAACTCAACAGCCGAACAAATACACACCTCCCTTCAGCGCTCCATCAGAAGCTCCGCCCCCCAAATTCAAGGATGCACACTGCCAATAACAACACCAAACATGAAACACTCCAGGCTGTTCCTATATAACACTTCCTGCTTTTGAACTTCTGTTGTCTGATTTGTGCTGGGACGTTGCTGTCCATTTTAAGAGATCTTTAGAAGTTAAGGTCTTTAGAAATAAAGATGAAGACGTCTTTAGTCACAGAGACTGAACTAGCCAAATCACACTAATTTTCATTTAACCATCATGTCTATGTGAGAATCAGTGCCGAACTCCAGTTCCCAGAATGCACCGCGGCCTCCAAATATGGCATTTCCTACACTGTGTGCTCCATATCCTGTTCAAACCCACCTGAGTACTAACATTCCGAACTCAACCCCACACACACACACACACACACACACACACACACACACACACACACACACACGGAATAATGTCTACTATTTTGGATTTGTCTACCTGCCTTTCTAATATATTCAGTTGACTTCTATCACTTTTTAATTTATGAGCATAAAATTAAACATTATTATTAAATTATTCATTGTTTTTCATTTCCATTTTCGCCGGACAAAGAACTGACGTGCATAATTAAAATGTAATTTATTTAACATTGGCATTTCCATTACAATCTCACGAACCCTCTGCAGTAGACCAATAACACGTCAACAACTCCTCTTAACTGTGTTCATAAAGAGACATGTTTACAAAGTGCAATTTTTAGCTTTCTAATAAAGAATTATTTTTCATTAGCACATTTTGTCAGTAGCCGCGTTTATAGCACCGAGTTTATTGCTCTGTTTTTCTCCCTGGTGAAATACCATAGCTCTTTTTTTTCACTTCTTTTGATTCAACCAGACAACTTTAATCTGATTCTGAGTTCGTCTGCTGGGTCGGATCACAACCTTTACCCGGCCGGGCCGTTTGTTTCACAGCCCTGCTTTAGAAGCGTCGGTTCTGTTTCAGCAGGATCTGCACACATTCGATCAGTCACAGAGTGAACTGTTATAAATCCCCTGTGACTACAGACTGCAAGAATGCACAGTGTCATTAGCAGGCTGGATCATGAGGTCATGAGGTCATGAAGCACTTTTTATAAACACTTTTGAAGAAAGGAGGGACAGAAAACAAGAGCGAGAGAGAAAAGGGGAGGGAAAGAGAGGCGAGAAGAGCATATACTGTTTGTGAAAGCATGTGGAACTTGGATGTAAAAGTGTTGGCTCACTCGCTCACTCTCTCTCTTTCACGCACACACCCACACACACAGAGTACACTGTGCTAATATACACTTTCACGCCACACACATGCACAACATAGAGAATGCGGTTAGTAAAAGGCCAGTAAGAAACTCCTCCACACATCTGGAGAAGTTACATTGCAGATACAATCTCTGAGTTCAGCGTGGAGAACAAAATCTGACTTTTTAAACATGAAAACGGCATAGAAATGGGTGATACCACGATTAAGGTAAAAGTAAAAGGCATCTTAAATACAGATAATGTGTCCTTATATAAGTAACAACCTACAATGAAGAGAATTAAGTATTCAATCACTTCAAATTAACACACTGTAGCCCAATCCCAATTCCCACCGTTAGCCCTAACACTTGGCCCTATCCAGCTGTTATGTATGTAGGGTGTCCTTCTTTTAGGGATCAAGGGGTAGTGTCACGGAGCGTCTGTGAAACAACGTTTGAATGAGATCTTATAGCAGGACCACAAATTCATTGGCGTTGTGGTAAAATGTAGCGTTTTTATTGGATCATGTCCTCCTTTTGCTATTTTAAGATGCAGAGAGAAACGCAAGTGACTTTAATTTACATTTCATTTGGAGATCGAGGGCTGGTGTTCATCTAGCGCTCCGAATGACACTCCAAATGGAGCGTTTTCCGATTCAGACTCTAAGCAGAGTGGTAGAGGAAATTTCCCAGATTGCTTTGCACATTGAGGCAGTGTAAGATGTGGGGAAAGAACACTATAAATGTATATCTTCAAAAGCAATCATGCACAAAATTTAAAAAATCGGTTGCAATATCTAAGTTTAATGCAAAGCCAAAGGAATATGTAATTGGACCTTTATAACAAGTTGTCAGGAACAGCTTTTAATGAAACAGGAAATCCTTCAAACGAATCCTAATCGTGAGATAGAAATCGTGGTCAGGATACAGGCGCAGTTCAAGCGATCAACGAACAGAATGTCAGACACAGAAATAGGATCAATAACCAGAATAGGAGTATACAAAGCTTGGTAATTGTCTGGGGCATAACGCAACACACTTCGCATTGAGTGTGTGTGTGTGCCAAGTCCTTAAATACCTGAGCTGTATGATTAAGTCATCAGGTGTGTAGGAGCATGTATTTCAGGAACTGGAGTTCTTGGCAGCCATGTTTGTACATGGTAAGGAATTCTGGGAAACAGAGTCCGGTGCAATTGTGACACCAGCATTTAAAAAAAATTCACAATCACTTTTCAATGTCAATAGAACTTTGTGAAAATTATGATTTGCGAGTGACTGGACAGTTATTTATTTCCAGTGTCCCATGTATAAAACTTGAAAAATGATCCAGAAGCAAATTTTCCGCACTTCCACGTTCATCTGATGTCAGTGCAGGGCAGACATGCCGATGAGCGGGACTACACTGAAACTGCGGATGTGTAAACTGATGACGTGACGTTAAATGGTGTCCCATTTCCTAGGGAATGGTTTTAACCCCTACCCCTTGTAGCTCTGTTTTAAAGACCCACTACCCAGTTGAAGAGACTCCAAAACTAGGGGTAGGGTCAAAGGGGGAAGAATTGGGATTGGGCCATAATGTCTTTTGATTTTAACTTTCAAAGTAGCAATCATGGTGAAGGTGATGACAATATTACACAACACTCAAATGGAAGAAAGCAACAGAGCCATAGCACAATCCTTAAACATCCCTGGCAGCAAACCCACTTGGGTAATATGCATTTGGAAAGTTCATGGAACTACAAATCAATTGTCCCTGGACAGGTACGCTATCACACCATGTTCTCACACCAGTGATAAGGAATCACTGAGAAGAGAGACGCGAGCAGTCAGTAGAAAAAGAGTTGCAGGACGACCTGAAAGCAGCAGGAACAACAGTTACACACAGAACAATAAGCAATGAGCTGCAGTGCAATGATCTCCATTCCTCCACCTAAACTCCTCTGCCAGAAAGAATTTAGCAATAATTCAACTATTCACGTTTGAAGAAAGAATTGATCCCAAAAACACCACATTCACGGTGAAGCACGGTGGTGGGAGCATCACGACATGCGACTGCTTCACTGCAAACAGTACTGGGGCATTACACGTCATCAAGGGAAACATGAACGGAGGGACGTATTAGAGGAGAATTAAATCAGCCAAGAAACTGAATCTGGAGAGACGATGGATGTTTCAGCAAGACAACGACCCCAAAATAACCTAAGAAGGCTTTGCATGGTCTATCCGAGCTCCTGACACGAATCAGAGGTTGGAGGATTTTGAAATTATGAGTCCGTCAGAGGAATCCTGAATCATGTAACTTTGGCAAACTAAAAATGATCGGAGCGATGGAATGGACCAAAATTGAAGCACAATGTTGCAAAAAGCTTATTACTTCATACCGAATATGCAATTACCAACAATGACTTTGGCTATTTGTGGTGTCTGAATAATTTTTCTTTTAATGTGCTTATTAATACATTTTATTTGGTCATGAAAGTTCAAAGTCATAAGATATTATCTGTGTAAATTTGAAGTGGATATACAGTATGCACTGGAAGTATATTAAAAAACAATCAGAATACTTTTTTCCCCTCACTGTATGTGCATACTTCAGATGAATAAATCCTACAGCACTTAGAAAGCAGTATTTGTAGAGAGAACAGCTGCGCTCACATCCCTACTGATTGTGGAGTTAGCGTATGCGGCTCCACACCCAATAAACAGTCTATAAGTACAAAAAACAGAACACATCGCTCACTTAAGACGTGGTTGGACCCAGAATCAAGCCACATGGAACCCAGACACCAAATTATGATTCCTTCACTATGCCCTTTAATCTTCTACCGAGTCCTTCATTTTATTCCTCGAGTGGTTGAGAGTCCTGAATAATCCCCATCTCAGATCTGTAGACAACTGATCATTACACCATGCCACATTCAGCCCTGCTGCAGATCAGATAAATCTCTGTATTCCCTGACTGGCCATCGTGTGTGAGGTGATGTTCAATTTCATGAGAAACGCCAGAGAAGGACGTCTAATTAGAGATTAGAGATTAGAGATTAGACAATACAGGTCAGTCAAGGACAAAACCAACAGCACACGAGAAATTGCAGGCAGTTATCTTCACATATCAGGTGCAATCCAACATCATAACACAACACTGGCAAGCACAAGTGCTATACTCGCACAATGACACACTATCAGTCCGTGCTATGATACAGATTTAATATTCCAGATCATTCTAGTGCAATTCAATATACTGTATACAGCACACACGCATACACACAACAGTTCCATGCAACAACACAGGGTATGACGTTAAAATGTACAGTCTGTACAGACGCCAGATCTGCCAACCCCGAAGAAAAATAATGAGTAATAAAAATTAAAAAAAAACAACATGTTTACTTGTCTTGGAAGAAAAACAAAAACAAAAAACAATGTCAATCATGACTCAGAAACAGTACACGTTCAGTCTTTCGTCAGACGTTGGGCTAATGTTTTTTGTAGAAAAGTTTCCATGGAGCTGACATTTTCGTAAAGCTTGAACACATCTGCAAAAACAGATGGAGGAAAGCATGCTGTGTTTTAAACAATTTATAAATAATTACTAGTGACAATTTCAGTGGCCAAAATTTCGGTTCGTCTCTAATAAATCTAACTAACTGATGCTAACGTTACGCTTGTTGAACTTTAAGTCAAACGTCCAGTAGGACTCAAAACATTCTCCACTGAGCGTAAAAGCCAGAGTGCCGCATCAGTGCATTTATCAAATGTGAAAATCGAGATGTAATGAGAGCACGATGTTAATATGAGATTGGTAGAAGGGGGCGGGGCTTCCAGGAAAATGTCGGTGACTTCAAAGGACATAGGGAACTGTCAATCATATCGGATGAATATCTCGATTTGGCTCATCTTGTAGAGAAAAGAAGACTGACGTGTGTGATAGCTCATATCAGCGTAATCCAACGTTGAAATGCAGAACCGCAAAAAAAGACTAAAGGTTGGCAGGTCCGAGACACAATAACAACAAGCAGAAACAAGCCGAACGGTCCATGGAGTGAACCTTGGGGTACACCTACAATCCCACAGGACTGGATTACACTGATAAGAGATACTGAAAGGTCCAGGGCTTTACCGTAAGGAGGCAAATTGAGATGCAGGCCTGTCCTAGGTTTAGTTTCAGAGACTCGTTCTTGTTTGAATTCTGTCTCAATTCCTGTTCAGGGAAAGCGGGCGAAGGACAAGGTAGTAGTTTCATATCTCAGTGTTGTTTGTTTGTTTGTTGGTTTGTTTAAAGAAATTTACTTATCCCTAAAACAAACAGAGCAATGATATTTCACACTCATTAGTGTTGAGCAGTGAGAGCAGATATGGATCCATGCATGGCGTGACATTAGTTGGTTTTAGCGAGCACACGAGGCCTGCAGGCTGAGCCGTGTACCTCTGAAGTATGGGATGTAGTTGTGATGTTGGAGCATGGCCAGGGTGGTGGGGTTGAGGGAAACAGTCTGTGGGGTACTTATACCACCACTACTGTAGTACAAGGGAAGTGGTGAAGAGTCTCTGGGACTACCCGGGCCGGAATATCGACCCGCAGGGTACACGGGTAACGTGTTGGAATTCCCGGGTTGTGGGGCGTACCTACTGCTCTCATATTGCTCTGAACATGGAGTCCAACGCCGACCAGGAGGAGAAGGGCAGTAAAATAACGTCAGTGTGCATTACCAACTGTGCATGAATGTATACACATATTTATACCATACCAGTCTAAAGTTTGTACACCACTACTCATTCATTGGTTTGTTTGTCTTTTTTGGTTTTTTAATTTTGATAATTTTTTAGACTGTAGAACAATACTGAAGACGTCAAAACTCTGAAATAACACATATGGAACAAACACGCCCAGGCAAAAAAAAATGAGGCAAAGCCAAAACAAATGGTCTCAACAGCAAATCATTTGGCAGGAAAATGAGCAAGAATGAAACAAATAGATAAAGTAACTCGGTGCGGTGCAGCTTTTCCCTCGATTCCCTTTAAA
>JAQQZX010000006.1:20404222-20420579 GCA_030068355.1 Notoglanidium maculatum | reverse complement strand
GGGCACTAACACACCCCCATACCATCACAGATGTGCAAGTTACCCCTGCCATGGGCACTAACACACCCCCATACCATTACAGATGTGCATGTTATCCATGTCATGGGCACTAACACATCCCCATACCATCACAAATGTACAAGTTACCCCTGCCATGGGCACTAACACAACCCCATACCATCACAGATGCTGGCTTTTGAACTTTGCACTGGTAACAATCTGGATGGTCCTGTTTCTCTTTAGCCCGGAGGACACGACGTCCATGATTTCCAACACAATCTGAAACATGGACTCGTCAAACCACAGCACACTTTTCCACTTTGAGTCAGTCCATCTCTGATGAGCTCGTGCTCAGAGAAGTTGATGGCGTTTCTGGATGTTGTTGATGGCTTTTCCCTTGCATTTATAGATGCAGCGATGATCTGTGTTTACCAACAACGGATTTCCGAAGTGTTCCCAACCCCAGGTAACAACGTCCTTTATACAATCATGTTGGTGTTTAATGCAGTGCCGCTTGAGGGACTGAAGGTCACGAGGATTCAGTGTTGGTTTTCTGCCGTGACCCTTACATGCAGAGTAATAATAATAACAGTAATAATAATATTCTGTTATATTATATATGATATATATAAGATGTCTCTGGATTCTCTTAATCTTTTGATGATGTTATGGATTATAGCTGATGAAATTCCTTGCAATAGATTTCTTGCAGTTGTATGCTGAGAAACTGAAATATTGATAAATCGTTCATTCGTGACCTTCGCCCCGTCCTTGCTTGTGAACGACGATGTCCCTTTCATAACCAGTCATGACACCATCCCCTGTTACCTATTAACCTGTTTACCTGTGGAATGTTCCAAACAGGTGTTTCTTGGGCATTTCACAACTTTCCCCGTCTTTGTTGCCCTGTTCAATATTTTTTGGAATCAAAAAATTTATATAAATTGAATATATTGTATATATAAAAATGTGTATATTTACAAAGAAACACTAAAGTTTATCAGTTTGAACAGTAAACATCTTGTCTTTGTATTGTATTAAATTGAACATCAATCGAAAATGATTTGCAAATCATTGTATTCTGTTTTAATTCATGTTTTACGCAGAGTTTGTGCTTTTTTGGAATCGGAGTTATAATTGTCAGCAAATCATTGTGATATAAGTGGAATACTAAATCTGACATACAAACAAAAAGTTATTTAAAAAATAATTAGATTTAAAGTTTATTTAGTCTGTTTCGCTATTTGTTTATCTATATTCTTCTTATTATTATTATTGTTATTATTATTATTATAGTACAGTAGTTAGAGATCCATTTAGGAATGCAGTAAAGTAATCCTGAAAGTTTGGGGTTCAACTTCCTCTCCTCTGTCTCTTCATTGGAAGTTACTGTTAGAGTGAAACAGCTATAGCTTTGAATTTATACGCTGGAGTTCAGCAATTTGTGCAGATGTGCTAGAAAAAAGCTGGTTTATTCCTGCAAGAGCCCGTAAACAAAACATAATTTCACACTAACGTGCTCGCAGCTCTAAGGCTTGCAGTCGCATGTGAAAGTGAGAAAGGTCGTGACCTTTGGTTTTAAGAGGCTGTTGTTTTGAGTGTGTGTGTGTGTGTGTGCATGTGTGTGTGTGTGCGCACGCTCAGGGCTGACACACTGATGTAAGAATAAATGTGATAAACTCCACCAAGAGCCAGACGCCGCCTGAACCCAGAGGTCACCTAGCAACCGGCATCTGTGTTCATAACAACATTACGCCGACAACAGCCACTGGGAATAAAGAGTCCCGGTCCCCGCGCGCACACACACACACACATCAAAAAGTATTAAATATAGAAGCTTCTTCAAAGTTTTTCAAGATAATAATAGTGAACAGCGTGTTTGAAGTTACAGTTACCACCCTAAAACTGATTATTTTCTTTAACAGCACGTCTCAATGTCTTTTATTCCTTTTATACCACAGCAATTAGAAATTAGAAATTTTTTTCACTTTTTGTTCATTTATAGTTACATTTAATGATGAATAAAATGTAAGACTACACAGGAAGTCCAGATTCGACAAAAAATGTCGTTATAATGTGGCAATGAAATGTTTATTAAAGATAAAGACCACCTACTGTATATTATTCATCACTTTTGGTGAAATTCACACTGTTGGTTCATTTAACTCGGTGGTCAGCACAGCCTGCATGAAATCTACCTCGGAAACCTGTAGACGTCCCACTGACTCAACTTCACTGATGCACGGATGCACGGTTTCCATGGGCTTCAGAAAGGGTGTATAAAGCGATTCGCTCGTCACCAGGCTCTGGTTGCCTATGTAGCACTCTTGTTTATTTCCCACCCCAAATGTTTCTGAGTGAAACAAGCATTTCACTCCAAGACCACAAACATCGCTGGTGTACGCATACGGACAGAGCTACGCTTCCATGCTCACAATTCACCCACGTTTCATTTCTTTTAGTTCACAGATTACAGTTTATAGAGCAGAGTCGTAACTTTTACTGGTTTCTGTAAGACTGCGTGTATCACATGCAGCAAGAAATTAACTTACTGCATTCTTCATATCAAAAATCCGACATCTTTATAAAGGAAATTGACTGGCTAAACATTTAATCAAAATAACAAATCAGAAGACTTGCAGCTAAATTATCATGTTCTTATGTGTTCTTATACGACTTGTGAGTGCAATTTGTGGTGCTTGGAGCAGCTCTTCCATTTTACATGGATGAAGTGGTAGGAACCAATGTCATGGATGTTATATAGTCGTGGGAAAAGTTTTGACGGCCTCAGTGTTGGTGCCATCCATCATTCAGCGGTAGCCTTTTCGCTCCCATTGGTGGTTTCCTCAATGACGTCGCCTCAAAGTTGAGATTAGTTTAACTCGGTACCCACCACTGACACTCCATGGTCTCAGGTCACCACATTGCTGTTAGTCAACAGGCAGTGGTAGCTCAGTGGTTAAGCTGTTGGACTAGTGCTCAGAAGGTCGTTAGTTCTAATCCCAGCACTGCCACGCTACCTCTGCAAGGCCCTTTACCCTCAACTATAAATATATAATTGAGGGTATAAATGAGACATATGTAAGTCACTCTGGATAAGGGTGTCTGCCAAATAACAAATGGTAATGTCCTGTGTGTACTCACACACATTTAGACAGATTCGAGAACACAGTGTTTCAATGCTTATTGGATCACAGGGTTTTTTTATGCATCTCTGTGGGTGTGTGTGTGTTTTACATAGGAAAAACATCTCGATGTTTATTGGACACGTTTGTCCCACTGGACACAATGCTTCTCCATATAATGATTAGGAAATCTCCCAAAGGGGCGGAACCTCGTAACCAGCAGCCGATCACTGAAACGGTAACGAACATGACCGACACCTCAAACTTAAACACATCTGGTGGGATACGGTCAGCTCTTTCACCTTACTAATCGTGAACCTGTGACATGATAAACCTCATACAGGTCTGACCAGGTGACACTGTACAGCAACGAATTCAACAAAAGAGGAGCTGAAGTGCCCTTTATTCAGAGCGCTAGTGCTAATCTCCAGCTATTATCCCTGAACACAGGTGTTGTTTTAGCAGCCAGGTACATGACTCAAGTGGGTTTGAAGGTTCCATAGAGCAGAGCACAATACACACAAACACACACACACTACATTGTAAAGGTCACGGGAAAAGCACTGAACAAAGACATGTTGATGAATGTAAGCGGGAACAGTGATGTCTGAGTTAGCCGGCGTGACGTGACTCGTTACCTTTGCAGATGAAGCACTTGATGTGGAAGTGTTTGTTCTGCACTCGAAGCACTTCGCCCTTGCAGGCCTGGCCGCAGTTCTGGCACAGGACCGGGCCGCTCTGGGCGTGAGGCTTGGGCTGCTGCTGCTCCAGGGTGCCATGTACGGCCTGCTGCTGAAACGCTGAAACACACACACACACACACACACACACACACACAGAGTGTGGGATATGTGCGTTAATTGCTGTAAACAAAAAAATACTCAAATTGACAATTGAAACAAATTTGCACATCCAATCAGGGCAGGTGCTGAGAAACGACAACAAATAAAGCAAAACATAAATCTAGCACAGAGCTCCACCTCTGAAATACTTGATAAAATCTTCTCACCAGAAAGTGACGTTTCAAGCCACAAAGCTCTTTGTCAGATATTACGGCTACGTTCACATTACAAGCCTCGGCGTTCAATTCTGATGTTCTGCTCAGATCGGATTTGTCTATCTTGACGGTTCACGTTCCTAATTAGAAGTGAGCTAACTGTGATGTGAACGCGTCTGTCCTCTGAAATATCACGCATGCGCACATTGGTACGTTTTTGCTCTGCGTCACCAACAACAAACACATATTTGTGAGACGACTCGTGGTATTAAAACCGACAAAATGGACGCTAATTTGTCCCTGAAGGGCAAACAGTTCATCAGCTGTAGCTCTGCTCCAGCATTATTTTGCTGTGCTGCCGGCGCGCGGACCATTTGTGCTAGCTTGGAAAAAATGCTACCGTAGCGCGAATAAATGCTACCTATAGCAGAGAATAAACTCGATCTTAGCCGTAGCCCTTAACCCTGACCATAACCCTAAATTCTTAACTTTAAACCCAACACAAATCACTACAAATCCACCTGCATGAACACACAGGAGGAACAACATCAATCAGTGGAAACAATTATGGCAATACAATGGAAGCCACAGAATAAACAGTAAGTACAACATCCTGAACAACATCTGTGCTCATGGTGAGGAACCGTCTCACAGCACACTTTCAAATAAACCTGGAACCACTCATTAACATCATCAGCGATACTCCAAAACCACAAGCTGCTGGTTTTTTATTGTCAGATGGATACGCTTTTTTATGTGTTCGGTGATTTTGGTATGAAAGCGTATTAGGGCTGCTGTTTAAATAATAAAAATACAAGATATTTTTATGAGAATAAAGTCATTATATTTTAAGGTAATGGGGTAACATTTTACGATATTACAAGAGAAAAATTGTAATATTTAAAAGAATTGTGAGAATAAGGCAATAACATATGATACTATGAGAAAAAAATGCAATATCTAGAGAACAAAGAGTTGATATGAGAAATAAATTGCAATATTTCAAGAATAAAGTCATAATATTTTGAGGAACAAAAAGCAATATCTTGAGAATAAAGTGGTAATATTTTGAGCAGAAAAAAAATCATTTTATTATGACAAACACTTTGCAATATTTCAAGAATAAAAGTCAAGATAGTTTGACAAAAACAATCATGTTATTATGAGAAAAATAACCCACAATATTCTGAAAATAAAGTCACAATATTTTGACGAAAAAAACATTTTATTATGCGGGGGGAACAAAAAGTTGCAACGTGGAAATATTTCCAGGAAAAAAATCATTATTATGACAAAAAAGTCCTAATATTTTGGGAATGAAGTGTTAATATTTCCCGATTAAAGTCTTAATTTCTAAAATAAAGTTATTTGGGAATGAAAACTTAATATTTTGAGAATAATGCTGTATTGCCACAGACTGGTGCATAATCAGAGCAACGAAAATAAAGAAATATTTTACAAATGAAGATGCAATTAAACGTCTGGAGCTTCAGCAGCAGATTATTATTAGAATTAGAAACAACTGTGCAAGAAAGTGTTTATGTACAAGACTGCACCACTGCCAGCAGCACGGCATTGTGGGTAACCCGGGGAACTGTTCGGCAAAGTGAAAATAGAGCACCATGTCTGTGAAAGAAGTCTAAAGTCACTCACTGCCCTCTCACACACACACACACACACACACACACACACACACACACACACTCATAAAATAGTGCAGCTACAGCCAGTTGTTTTGCAAAGGAGTGGAGTAAAAACCGGTTTCAGTCAGACACACCAGCACACCAGCGCGTTTTACAAGGTCCTGTAGCAGCACTGCCCACTTACACCATTGTTTTCTGAGGATTAAAGCTCAGCCTTGCACTCTTTCACCGAGCACGATTCACGCTTCTCGTTCACACACAGGACTTTCTGGTCTTTAATTAAATACGAGGGCTTTAAAGAGAATTCCACAAAACATTTATGCAAGACAATGACGCTGGAAAAGTCCCAGGACAAATATACAAACACCTTCACACTGTTTAACAAAGCATTCAAACTATTTTTTTTCCTTTTCAGACAATCTGACTTGTACGGAAGCAGAAGAATCGCGTAAAAGGGTTTACGCCAGACGGTTTTTTCGACCCTTAAAAATAAACTACGCATGCCTTTTCATACTCAGGAAACATTCCAAACTCCCGTACACCACAGTGCTGTGGAATTCTGGATCCTGATTGGTCAGAAGAATATCTGTAATATTAGCTACGTCAACTAGTTAACTACTATAAACTAAATCAGCATCATCCTCTAATCTTAATAGTCACCGGAGCCATGTAGTTTGTTCTATGACATCATACGTAACTCCGCCCGAAATCAGTTTTATACAGAAATGCCAAGCCCGTTTGGAAAATTATACCTTTTTAACAACTATACCAATCTCTATAACCCGACTCATCTGTATAGTTTTACTCGAGACTCGTACACAGCGTAGGAGCAGCTCCGGTCTTCCGAACAGCTCCCTTTGAGAACTATTCTCTGCAGCTGCACCTCAAGTGAGGCATGCTGGGAATGTTTACAGGCCTCTTTTACACTAGAACTATTTCCTGACCTGGAACAGGAACGACTGTGCCGTGTATCAAAAACCCGACACGAGGACGTCTCCTCCTACAGCCAGGCGGGAGATAAACCCGCTCATGAGGACACATGACTCGCTCTTTCCATGTGCATTTTGTTACACCACAGTTTTCCTTGGCACGGGTCTCCGTTTAAACGCGTCTTCGTGTCTGAGCGGATGCTCCTGAATCGAGATGAACGCCGATAAGGACGCCTTCGTTAGAAATAAACGTCGATGAAATGTAAGAAATGCGCTTGCTGGAGAGATGCCCGCTGTTTGATGGTGCCCGCCAGAGCCAACACATGTTTCCAATAAAGATAAGAATGTTGGAAGGATCAGGAATCCTCATAAAAAAAGGAAGCTATAGACCCAGACTTACATTTCCAAAAACAAAGGAAAGTAGCATGGCGACTTGCACAAGAGGAGCAGGATACACATCTGGATACGCATCGTGGATCTGCTTTTATTCTGTTATGCTGCATGCAGGAGAAAAAAGCACCACGCTTTCATCTTCACAAAGATCTAGGGGTTCGTTCTGATATCTGAAAACACCAACAGGGATGGAGGAAACATCAACAGGACCAAACACTCGCAGAGAATTATTTCGGCAGAACTTTCTCAAGAAAGCAAGTTCGCTGAGGGATTCTCCATTCTGATTGGTCAGAAGGTGTTGATTCATTTCTTATAACTGCAGCTCTGACAGTAGTGCAGCTGCAGATCACAGGCTTATATCGAACAGCTCGTTCACAGGGAGGGTTTAAAGATGGACGCCACAAGTACATACAGATACCCTGCTGCCGATTATTTTCCTATAGCAGCATGAAAGCATGACTGTTTCATTGATAATTCACTTTAATATTAACATTTGTTAAAATTTTGTCATTTGTAAAGTATTTTAAAACTTTTTTTTCCTTTTATTTTTAGAAATAAAGTGCAATTTTATTAACATAATTAGTCAAAATACAACGGGGCTCTGTACAGACACGCCTTTATGCATTCATCTCTACTGTATTTCTATATTATTTACATTTTATTTCATTCTACAGGTACAACTTTATTTATTGATTTACTTACTTAGTTACCTGCTTAATTATTTATTTATTGTACATAAATGCACATTTACTCAAACACTGATGTCAAAATGTAGTTTTTAAAATCCCTAAAATTGTAAAATGTTAGTATAAATAGTACCTAACTTTCGATGTCTCACTCATACTGTGTGTTACTCGTTTGTTAATGTAAGGGAAATTAAAAAAAGTCATTAAGTCTTGAATGTATGAAAATATAAATAGTACTACTTTTATTTTTTTTAAGCAGAAAGTATTATCCTGGAAAAAAAAATCAGTACAGAAATCAAAATGATATGTGAATCAACTGAAAGAAAAACTGAATCGAATCCAATCAAATTGAATCGAATCATAAAGTCCATACGATTCCTACCCTGAATGACTAAACCCAGAATCATGCTAAAGTTACAAGTATAGCAAAAACGAATGAATTATATCTGCACGTAAAGCTCCATGCACTTAAACTTTAGGTTTCGAGCTACCCAGTAAGACACATAAAGCTGAAATGCAGTAATGAGACGCCTGCACGACACTTTAGCTATTCAATCATCAATCCCGTGCGTGTCCTATAACCTGCTGAAGGTCAGCACATGGGAGCAAAGCGACACGCGGTGCTGTGGCACAAACACGCACCAGCTAGGCATCCACACACACTGATCCACACACACACAGGTCTGCTATAAATAGGAGGCCATGTGAACCACCGTGCTCTGGAACACAGCACCGGGGAGCCACAGGCACGACCCTGCTTTCTCCACACGCAACCTGACCAAGCTGCAAAGCAACAGTAGATTCCGACACCAGCAGTTTACTCTAATATTCAACATTTCGTAAAGGTTGGTGCGAATTATTCTGACAAATCACACACTATGGTTACACAACTAGTGCGCTGAAATGCTACATCAGCCGGTTCTAAAATCTGATTGGCTGAGCTGTGCACATATTAATGCAACAGGTATAAATCCAATCAAGTGACACTACAGTCATTTCTCTCTCAACAGAATAAAAATCTTTGCCTGTTGCTGAGCAACCAAAGCTTACTAGCAACAGACTGCATTTCGTAGCAGTAGAATTGCGAACATTATTAATTATTTATTGAAAAGTGGATTTTATAATGCCACAAACAACCACAAGTCATGCCTAAGAACACCTTCACCTCAGATAACATCACTGTAACGCACACCCTCAGGTGGCTTATTGCTTTTCATTTAATATAGAGCTCTATAGTTTAGGATGCAACCTACGTATTCCAGAGTGTTCGCCTAAGTATTATGACATGCTAAAAAAAAAAAACCTACGACTGTCCCACTTTCAGCTAACAGCTTAGCCAAGACAGCGGCTGAACATGAAGTTGACCATCTGTACAAATAGAAAGGCCATTTGACTTTCAATACAGCCATTGTGTTTTTCTTATTTTTTCGAAAGGCCAAACAGAAACAAACTTCAAGTCCCAATGCTAGCTAACGACAGTCGATGAGAGCACAGAAAGCCATGTTGATTGTTCAACACCTCGGATAATCATTCGTTAACTGTTATTAGCATAGCGGTGCTTTGTGGTTAATTAGCTTAATGTCACAGCCAGAATTCTAACCTTTAATTGAAATAAATGTATTCTGAGAACTTAATTCAAAAAACGCTCATAAGAAACATTTTTTAACAAAGTCGCACATCGCAATTACTGACACGTCTAGAAATTCTTGAATGAATGAAGCTCTTACGGTCAGTTAGTGTTTAGGGACCTTTAAGCGATCATCGATGTGTTCCTGTTTCAGTGTGATGGTAAAAAACGGCAGAATAAATTAGTGAAGGCGACTGTGATGAATGGACGTTGTGGTAAATATTGTTAGCGGGCTATATAAATACTGTAGCTTAGCTAAATGACTCAAAACGGAAGGTCAGGAAAGAGGAACGTCCAAAAATGGGTCAGTCATCGCATCCACCAAGCAGGAACGTGATTAATGATGTCATGACAGAATGAAGACAGCGGTTTTAAAGACATCAAGACATTTGGGGAGAAAAAAACACTCGAAACCTGCCTAATATCTAACCTTTATAACGTAAGTGTAATAAATGTCTTATAATAGTTAATAATTACAATATTGTTTTAAAGAATTATTAATATTTCAAAGTAAAAAGAAACATGCTACATTCATTTCACGGTTTCATTCAAGAGATGACTAAAGGAAATTGATATATATATATATATATTTAAATCAAGTTTAAAGGGAGTTTCACCTTCACAGATACTGCACTAGCTGTGCCTGATAGCTGAACTCTAGCTGACCTTATCTGCCCTGAGGTCGTCTAGGACGTTTTGACCTCACAACATATGTAGGTTGTAGGTTGTAGGTTTTGACCTCATATGAATTCACATATTACTTATATCATGCACGACTTGCCTCAAACTCAGCAGGATAACATGATACGAGATAATTGAGAGGCTTTAGAGCGTGTAATTACACCATAATTACAAAAGCAAATATTTAATCATAATTGCAGTATAATAATTCACCTGTACAATGCAGTGCAAAGGGATTGGTAATATTTACCTCTTATTTTATTTTAGATGAGAATAAACTGGGGCCAGTCATGAGGCAGAGCTTCCTGTCCCAGCGGGCCGTCCGGCTCTGCCAGGGAATATGCTGACTTGGCATTGGCAGAGGTCCAGTCGCACCTCGCCAAACCTTTTCCAGATCTGCTCCACCTCTATAAAGAGTATATTTTGACCTGCTCTCCACAAAAAATGTGTTGCTTTAACTTGTTGAAGACATTAAATAGCCTTGTGCTGCAGAGTAAGGTTTGACCATTTAATATCGATATGGGGATCAATTACGATATCTGATTATAAATTTTCTCCCCACTCGCAGACTCTCTTCTATCCCGTGACAGCTCCAAACCAGGGAGGGTAAGGGGTTAACACGTGCTTCCACTGAGACACGTGAAACCAGCCAGTTGCGACACAGGGCAGCGTAACACAGCCAGAGGAAAGCGCTATCTACCCTCTTCTGCATACGTGAGCCCACAGGCGCCCGTGATTGGCTAGAGTCTCTCTGATTGACAGGCAGAGAGAGCGCACCAGGTACCATTTTGCTCTCTTGGCTCCCAAACAGGATGTCTCTGGCATCGTCGGACTTTACAAAAAAAATCAACTTAATAACAAACTGACCAGAATTTTACTGTCATATCATTTAAACATTTTTTTTTTTACAGATTTTTGTTTATTTATTTATTTGTTTGTTTGCTTATTTATTTATAGAAATGAAAAGGAATGCCTTTTTGTTGGTGTGTAATGCTACACTACTGTATTATTTGCATTTAATATAGAAAGGATTTCAAGTAAGATATTTCTGTCATATCCATCCCCCTAACCCGCACCCCCCATTTACAAATGTGTAAGAAATGTTAAGACTGCTGACTGGAAAGGCTAAAGTCAAAATTGATCTGTGTTCTGGGACTAGAACATGAAAATAGGCATCACGGTTCCATCAATGTTTAATGGTGAGATGAAAACCACTGTCTTTCTTCTGAGCAGCGAAGTTGAGTAGAACCTGCTGTTCGGAGTTGCGTGGTACTCTTTTGGGCACGTCTATGTTTAAGAAAAGAACAGACTTCTTGTGTCAGAGCTAGGGTTTGTTAGACGTTGTTAGCGTTGGCGGACAGCAGTACAGTATGGAGTGGATGTGTGGAATACCCAGAGGAGCCTGAGGGAGAACCCCACCCAGCCAGGAGAACGGGATTTGTGTTGCTATACCTGCATGTCATCACTATGGTGTCCCAAAAAGTCTGGATCCTTAAGCAATTATTTATGTAAATACAGGTATTAGGACAAATGCTGAAATTGAGGACCCTGGACTTGTGTATACGCCAAATACGAGAATGTTGAACATTTCTTAATGTATCAGAACTGATACTGTTCAATGCAGAAAGATTACATTTCATATTTCATAAAAATGCCTATAGATCCAGATTTTTTGAGGACATTTTTATAAATATAAAATTATAGTTATGTTTATATAGTACCATAGCTATCATAGTTTTACCATGTTTTATAATTTGCCATTTTTCATACTGTTGTTTTATTATTTGTGGTAGTCTGTATTATGTATCGAAACACAAATTTATAAAAACTGTTTGCGTCATCTGTCAACGCGATGTCAATACAAGTAAGAACATACTGGATGTACAAAGTGCAGCAGGGTGGAAGGGGTTGCATTTTTAAACATGGATTAAAATGTTATTGTATTTGCTTTATAACATGGTTAAAAAAACAACAACCTTAAAAACACTTGTTGGTTTGAGTTGGTCTTAATGCATAGTTTACGAATTCAATTATCTATACTATAATAATATATAATATGACGTAAGAGCTGTCTGATTCACATTTACTCACTTTATTTGCAAATTCTGTCCGTCACGTTTCCTAATTTGCTCATTTGTTTGATGATTTTATCCAGACCGAGCAGTTGATGGTCATTTGGCTTCATTTCTGATCAGAGAACAGAGCACAAACAGGAAGCGAATACGCCACCGTCTTTCTGTCTGCTGGCACAAATCCATACATCACGTCATCTCGGGTCTCCATTGCAAGCCTGGATCGAGTGATATGGATTCTGATTGGCTCAAAATGGCACAAGTGTCATATAATACTTCCCATGGTGACGGACAACAACTGACCCCTGCCTCATTAACTCCGTTTTGTTTTTCTGTCACTAACAGAGCTGTTAGAGAAACACTTCATCCATCCAGGCAACACTGAAAAGCAAATAACGGGAATGAAAACCTTTTCTCCAGAGGTTCCAGACGGATCCAGGAGGTGACACCAGATATTTCCTGGAAATCAGACTTGCATCATGGCTTGGATGAGATGTGCTATTAATGCAGATGGAGAACAGGAGGTCGTGTCCAACATTTACACTCCCGACACACGCCGGGTCGAGCTGTTTAAAATTATCAGAGCGTGATGTACACCCGGACAAGCTTTCCAACACCGCAAGAGGAGCCTCACTGCAGTCAATTAAGTCTGGCTATTATAAACCTGCGAAATGTCACACTGCATTGTGAAATTCTGTCCTGCCAGCCGGTGGACGCCCAGATCGAATCGCTTTATGAGAGCGCTGTACGACCGTGGGGATGGGATGCGATTATAACACGATCTATGGTAAACATACATCGTATATCCTAAGAGGAAATGTTTTATATTGTTATTAATTAAGAAATGAAAATGCAGGAACACTGGCTTGGACATAAAAGTTGTATATACAAAATTTATATATAAAAATGAGGGATACCAATGTGCATTTTTTATTTTTTTTTATGCATATAGATTGCTTCTAGAGGAATGAGCTTTTAAACATAAATCATTTAACGTTGTTTAACTTTAGCAAGCCGGAGGGAAATATTTTTATTGCAAACAAATATTTCTTTATTGAAAAAATTGAATGGCAATAACTTGTCATTTTCTATTTGTAGCTCATAAAGTATTTCGTGGTTGATACTGCTGACATTTGTTCCACCATTTTCCACAAACGTAGTGGTAGATTTCATATTTATTATCATTATTATTATTATTATTATTATTATTGTTTTAGATGCATATTGATACAAACCATAGTAGGGTCCTGAACTGTTGGTCACCTTTACAACACTTTCTGCAACACCAACATGACTTCAGATACATGACGTCTCATTAGTGTGGCTCTGTAATAACAATCATATTTTTTTAACAAGAATTTCTCTACATGCATGCAAATCAACCTCAGTAAGCATCTGTGAACCATCACAGTGTTCCTGCACCACCCTCTGTTTATCTCGCATGCCTTCTTTATTATATAAACTCACACACACACACACACACACACACACACACACTGAGTTGGCCCAGCCTGTTGCCCGGAGGGTCCAGATTGCATTAAAGCTCATGGAGTGCAGAAGCAACACACTACATCATGACGCCTTACACTAGGTGGAGCGCTGAAAATGTTGTTTTTGTGCATGTTGCACAAATTAGTCGCATATTAAATAAAAATATCGTACTGTTATCGCTACGTGATAAAACCATCAGCTCCCAGCTACCTCTGATTTACTCAGGGATTGATTGCCTCATCAGGTTACCTTTTTTATCATGATTATTATAACCCTGTTCTTTTCCACAATCACACACTAAACATTAATGACTATATCTGCATGCAAGGGTCGTTGAAATACACCTTGCCACCCCAAATGCCACCCCAGCTTTTTTAGACCAAATCCATTGAATATTAGGAGTAACTATAAGACTTTCAGTTTCAGTGTCATCATGTGACTGTTCTTTTGGTACTGAGAAAGAAATGCAACTTAGACCATGAATAATATATGCAGTGCCACCCTTTAGTGTCACACTGCCACCCCTTTTGCCCACCTGTGGTCTAAAAAACTAAATTATAATTCATTCATGGCATTATTCCACTTGTATGCTTTTATTTATGCAGTTAAATTCATTCTGCAGTTTATATTCAATGTCGTTACGATGTTTATACAGTAATAATAACGTTTTTATTTGGAAAAATAATGTTACAAAGCATGAAACTAAGGTTAGAAGCATTGCTTTAAAAGAACAGCAGCCTCACCTTTTTTCTCTGGCATTTTCCTCTATCTTCACCGTCAAGCCCTCGGGTGTAAATCCGAACCAAAATCAGGTTTTTTTTTTCTTTTTTTAATTCTTTAAATATCCGAGAGAATAATCCTGCTTTATCCTAGTTTACTCTCATCCAACATCCTCTGCATGAGGAGTCTCAGCTCTGAGGTGCGCGCACGCTGGAAGTGAAGCACTGGTGCGTTAAAGGCACGCGGCTCATAGCTGGCTGTCAGGGTTGCCAGATTGACAATAAAACCACCCACAAGCAGGCTGTGCTTTTTGTGTGTCCAGTGCCTTCAAGTCCTGGCTTGTCCATAATTACAACGTGAACGCACAAATAACGCCACAGCAGTGTCATAATAACATCTCCGGAATGCCTTTTCCAAGTCGCCAATAACTGACAGTCATGATATCCGTATACAGAATACATTTTATATAGAAATATTTAAGTGTATTTTTTAATGGTTCTCTATTTTCTTTCAGTGCGACAAAACAAGCTTTGTGTCATTGGCGATAAAAATAAAACAAGTTTTCTCATTCTGTTGAATTTTTTTTTTGACTAAAACCACTGGAACACGCACTGCGTCGTAATCACCTCGTCTGAAATCGTACACACACTTCTTAGGAGGATCTGAAGGCAGAATTAGAGGTAGTCTGGGGTAAGGGATTCCTACACACAGTGTAGTTTAATACAAATGGATTGCTTAACTGTAAATTTAAGTGCTTGATCGTTAGGAGGTCACATGACCATAATATGTTCGTAAACATATGCAATGCTTTGGCTCGGGGAAACATGGATGTGCAAAGCAAGGTCATAATTGTGGAGATTTGTCTCTAAACTTATAAGGAAGCTCTATATGTTATATGTCCTGATTCGTGATGAGAAATGATGTCTTATCAGAACTGTCTTATTCATCTTTGCTTACAAAAACGGTCACGTTGGTCTCATCAAGTTTCAATCAAGGTTTATCAATAGAAAATGATACAAACGGATGGATTAACGGATGAAACAAGTGAGGTGGATGTTGCCTGAGTTCCTGAGTTAAAAAGTCACACCGATGCACTTTTCCGTGTCGTTTTTTCTGAGTTTCCCATTGCAGTCTAAGATTTACATGTGCTAAGAACTCAATAACGGAACTAAAACCCACTGAAACATCACTTCAGCTGGTAAACATCATGTATATTTTATTGTTTTGCATTTCAGGCTTTTTGAATTTTGGTTTCAGATGAGAAGATAAAAGGATAGAGAAACGCTCAGCACTCATTGGAGTTTCTTTATACTGTAGAAAAAAGCAGGATATAATGGAATCTTTAACAACATGTCAATTCAGACAGGATGTCTATATATCTATACATACAATCTAGAGTTTTACTGCTTATTTTATAGAAGGTAAAATACAATACGGCGAAATCTTTCCAGACTCGTGAATGTGCAGTTCTTAAAGAAATTACTGGCATTCAGATGGGACTCAAATCCCAAAGTTACTCCCTTAATAATTACCTTACACACCTCCACGTATAAAACTAATCCAGTCCCAATAGGGCTTAAAGTGTGGCACCACCTACATTACTCATATAATTTGAATAAGGCTACATTTTGCAGAATATCTAAACTATACCTGTTCTAAGTTTGGATTTTCCAGTAACATTCACTATGTTTACATGCACAAAATATTCCAGTTTTTGCCCTTACAATATTCCTACTAAGCTGTTTACACGGCTAATGCAAGTGAATATTCCACTAATATTCCCGTGTCTGAGCAGCCATTCAAACTCTGATTAATGTAAAACATGTCCAAAGAATGTTCCCAAAACCTGAATAATGTCTACATATCCCACAAATTCAGAATATCCATCCATCCATCCATTATCTATAGCGCTTTAACCATCTGGGTCGCGGGGAAGCTGGAGCCAATCCCAGCATCTTCGGGTGAGAGGCGGGGTACACCCTGGGCAGGTCGC
>JAQQZX010000006.1:20389633-20404122 GCA_030068355.1 Notoglanidium maculatum | reverse complement strand
ACACACACACACACACACACACACACACACACACACACACACACACACACACACACACACACACACACACTTACTTATTTAGGCAATCAATTCTTTTGTTTTCTTTTTGTAATTATTATACACATGGAAAAACTACATATTGTTGTAGTGCTACTCTATTGTCTGCGTTCGGTTTGCACTACAAAAAGTGTAATAAGTAAACACATAAATAAAGAAGAAGCCAATCCAAACAAAACAAAACAAAAAGGCGCGTGTAGTGGGCGGACACGCGGTGACGTCATATTTCGGCGACAGCCAAATCAACATGGCGGTGTTGTGTCACGCGCGAGTGCAGGAAGGGAAATTACTTCTTAGATAGATAGTGATAATAATAGTAATAATATTTCTCAGTGGTGAGGTGTGAGATATGGAGCAGGTCGGAGAAGTGGAAGTGATTATTCCGGGTGAAGAGGAGAGAAATGCGCCGCACTGTCCACATGGTGAGTGTGTGTGTTAAATACTTTTGACAATTTGGTTGTTTGTTTGTTTACTTTCATATTTATTTATGAATAGTTCACTTATTTAATACCTGCTGGCATATGAACAGCTTCCTTAATTAATTATATATACAGTTGTACTTATTTTCTTGGGTACTTAAATACTTGGGTACCTTTTTATCAATACTTAATTACTTACATTTGTACTTGCCTTCGTGTTAATAGCTAGGTACGTACTTACTTACTTACTCACTTACTCACTTACTTACTCACTTACTCACTTACTTACTTACTCACTTACTCACTTACTTACTTACTTACTTACTTACATACTTACTTACTTACTCACTTACTCACTTACTTACTTACTTACTCACTTACTTACTTACTCACTTACTTACTTACTCACTTACTTACTTACTTACTTACTTACATACTCACTTACTTACTCACTTACTCACTTACTTACTTACTCACTTACTTACTTACTCACTTACTTACTTACTCACTTACTCACTTACTTACTTACTTACATACTCACTTACTTACTCACTTACTCACTTACTTACTCACTTACTCACTTACTCACTCACTTACTCACTTACTCACTTACTCACTTACTTACTTACTCACTTACTTACTTACTTACTCACTTACTTACTTACTTACTCACTTACTTACTTACGTACTTACGTACTTACTTACTTACTTACGTGATTGTGATCAGCTTATGAAGCCTAATTACAATCTTTGCGTACAATTTTACTTACTCGTGTACTGTACATGCAGACATACTTGCATACCCATTTATGATCAGCTTACTTATTATTTACTTGTGTATTTTCATATGAATAGCTTTCTTACTTATTTTCATAATTCTTTATTAAAAATATATATTTTTTGTTACTGATTTTTTTTCACCCACCAAACATAACCCAGTAATAATGTCAGAATTATGATTTAAAATAATTAAAAATTATTTTGAACCATTAATAACATCAGGAACACTTCTACACATAACTGTCTGGAAGTTAACGGCCACCACTTTGAGCATCTCTTGTAATCGTGGAGGCCAAAGGTAATTTGTATTAATATCATGATGTCTGAATAAATTTAGTATTAAAATATTTATACAAATTTTTCTTGAGAGAGAGAGAGAAGGAAATTTTCTGTAAGACATACAATGTGATAAATACAACATTTTTGATAGGAGTTGATATTAAAAAGTATTAGAACATTTCTGAGTCACTCTGAGAACTAGCCATTGGCTTTTTAAACTCTTGCTCAAACTCTGTGTGTGTGTGTGTGTGTGTGTGTGTGTGTGTGTGTGTGTGTGTGTGTGTGTGTGTGTGTGTGTCAGGACCTGCGGTGTTGTTTCAGGTCATGTGCAGAGGAGAGGAGAGCGGAAGGAGATTTTTCGCCTGTTCTGCATGTCGAGACAGAAAAGACTGCAGCTTCTTTCAGTGGGAGAATGAAAAGGTAAAGGAACTGAAGATAAAGGTTTTTTTGATCCAGTCTTGTCTGTTTTATTTAATGTTCAGTACAAACAATAAAGTACAATTGTAATGCTCATTATGGAGCTTATGGAAGTGTGTATAGAAGCTTTCTTCACTTCTTTAAGTAATAAATGTACTTCAGATAAAGATGGTTAGACTCCGCCCAAATTCATGACCAGTGCTCGACCCAATAACAGTGTCAAATGTGTGCGCGCCCCTGTGTGTGCGCCCTGTGTGCGCGCGCGCCCTGTGTGTGTGCGCGCGCGCCCTGTGGCAAATTGTGTTATTGCATTGAAAGCCAAATCTGCATGTATAAGTTGGAAATTTATGTTTTAATAAAGCAAAGCACTGCTGTTTACAATTTATGAAAAAAAGTAGAAATAATGGCAAAGCATTAGGCAAAGGCAACTGTTATTATTTTGTCTATCATTTTATTTTTTTTTACTTCATTAAATTCTTATTTCCCTGTTTCTTCAAACTGCCAGATGTAATTGTAACTTATCCTCGTGGTGTACACTTTGCTGTTCATTGTTATTCAGATTTTTTAAAAGGTATACGACAGGCCTCTCTGTCCCGGGTTTATGAGCGCAGATATAGAGGAATATTATTTAATCAAAGTTAATGTAATCATTACTGAACTGCTTGTTGTACCCCTGAGTACAAGTTTAAATTTACAGGAATATTATTTACATCTTTTTTTCCTGACATTGTGTTTTTTATTTGTATACGTATTTAATGATTAAATGTTTCAGGTATCAGAGGAACGATTGCATGCGAGAGAGGAGCAGAACCGGTTAAAGAGGCCGTCGTTCACTCATTCCGAATACTGCACGAGGTGAGTGTCCGTGTTGGACTGATGAGCAACAGCGTACGGTGCGGTACAGTAACCACAGTCCCACATTTTATTACGTCATTATTTTCTTTGCGTTGTTCACCGTACCATAACTAAGACTTAGGTTCCCCTTCTTGCTCAGGTACAAACACGACCAAACTTGGGAGTGTGGGCGGAGCTAGACGCGATGCACCCCTCTGATTCGAGCTTACAGAGTCGTCCTGATTGATGTCAAAATGACGTTTCTTGTTGCTGAGATTTAGCTCAATTTTACATTTCGTATTCACGAGCCAAATTAAAGGAAATCTCCAAATTAGGTCAAATCCCAAATGGCTTCCTGTTCACTGTGCTTGCTCACTACATAGGATGCCTCGTAACGTTCCTGTAGAAGGTATGCAGCGCTCTAGATGCTTAATGGAACACGTTGAGATTCGGCTGCGGACGAAGTGTTGTATTTTAACGTTACCTTAGCAACTCTGCAATAAAAACCATCATTTTTAAACCAAATATTAAATTATTGGCACCCTTTTGTGATTAAAACCAATTCGCTGTGTCGTGTGCGCAAGTTCATCCTGTGAGAGAGAGAAATGACGCTGTTAGATACGAGTTTCTAAAAAACCTCCTGAGAAACTCCTCCTATTATGTGTGAAACAGACACGGGTATTAACCTGGGTACAGATAGTACCGCCGCGCGTTGTGGTGCTCCTCATTAGAGCAGGGTGTTGAGTGTTTCCTCTCACTCCTGTGCCAGGTTCAGAGAGTTTGTTTCCCTGCCGCTGGATCAGAGGAGGTTCTGTGTGGACTGTCAGCTGCTGCTTCTGCCTGCCGAATGGAGCGCTCACGCCTCACACCAGGCGCTCTCTGATGACATCACAGTGGCGCGGCTGAGGAGGCCCAGTCTACTGCTGCGTGCTTTGGAGAATAAGAAGAGCAATGCGCAGTACCTGTTTGCGGACCGCAGCTGCCATTTCCTTCTGGATGTGCTCTCCGGTTTAGGATACCAGAAGGTTCTCTGCATAGGGACGCCACGGTGAGTTTAAAACGCACACACTGTTCAGGTAACACGGCTTGTAAGATCTACATTTTCAACAGTGGGGCAATTACAAAAATAAAGCGATGCTAAAACACCAGGTAGTTAGCAGAATTTAACAGTGTAATTAATTATAAATTAATGTTAAAGTGCTAAAGTCCACTGTTTTACAGAATAACAGAGTAGGTTTATTATATCAGGGTTGCCAGATCTCTGACTGTCTCACAGGTTTGGCTTTCCTTAAGCCTGGAAGGTCTGGAAATGATTAGCACAATGCTGATGGATGTAATAAAGATATACTTTTATTTTGAGATCACCTGCAAGGTTTTTAACCATGCTTAAAGTAAAAACTGTCAATCAGGCAGTGACGTCCATACAGTATATCCACCTCTTCTAACGCTCCGTATGATCCTTTATTACTAACTGACTGACTGAACAAACTTACTTATGAACTTGTTTTATTTTATGTATTTACTTACAAAAAAAACTTTCTTTCATTTTTCTGACTTACTTAATGAACTTACGAAATTACTTACAAACTAACTTGTTTAAGAACGTATCTACAAACTAATTAACTTATGAACAAACTTACTTATGAACTTATTAACCGACATTCTTACTTGTGAACTTACTGATAAACCAACATACAATCTTCTTCTTTGTGAACTTGGTGTCATTGTTTTCCTTTTCATCATCATCTGAAGAGCCTTCATGTTTTACGTCAAACGTTATATTCCTGAAAAGTTTTGTTGGTCATGTCAGCTGCTGATGTCGCTAACGCTATGCTAGTATCCATTTATGTCTATGGTAGTACAAATCTTCAAATTTCATTTCCACTTTTTAACGTCCCAGTGATGTTATAGGAAATATAGGCACTCTTCGACAAATCAAATTACTGGACTTGAACTAACTGTTGTGTAATCGAGCTTGTTTACAAACTTACTGACAATGGAAAGCTAACATACAAACAAACTTATTAACAAACAAGCTTTTTACAAACTAATTTAGTTACCAATGTAGCTACTTACAAAGTTATAAACTAACTTACTTTCAAACTAACTAACTTACGAACTTACAAACTAACATTCTTACTGCCGAACATACTCATAAACGTAAGATTTGTAAACTTACTTAAACAAACATACTTACGAACTTGTCTACAAACTAACTTACAAGCTTACAGACTAACTTACAAATTAACCTGCTTACAAACTAACATTCTTGCTAACAATCTTACTTAGAAACTTATTTACTAACTTACAAACTAATTTAGATACTTCACGTAAACAAACATACTTGCTTATGAACTTACATAAATTACATACAAACTAACCTACATATGAACTTACTTACAAACTATAACAATGACCAACATCCCTTACAAACCAAGCTACTTATGAACTTACAAGCTAACTTGCATACGAACTAGGGAAAGTGCTGTCACAGACACCCGTGATTGGCTAGTGATTGACAGGTGAAAGACAGTATGCCCCGCCCACCCGGAGAACGTGGCCAGTATTGATCTCTTGGACTTGCGGTCGCTGTTCATTGGCTGTCGTTCCAAAAGTAGCAATTCTGGGTTACAGTGTTGTACCGCGATTCCAAAACTCCTTTAGTATCTGAAGCTCTTAACTATTTAGCAAATTAGCCTGATGTTTATTTCGTGCTGAATTAAATATTATTTAGACAATCTAACTTGTATCACTTCATGGCAGATTACATGAGCTGATTAAGGTCCGGAGCACAGAGGACAAGACCAACACCATGCAGAGTTTATTACTGGATATCGATTTCAGGCAAGTGCACTTTTAATAAAAAGTTGGGACTTTTGCTAATAAAAAGTTAACGCTAGAGTAGTAAGTTTTATACGTACTACTCTAGCGTTGTTTTAATGAGTTAAAAGTGTATAAATGGATCACAGCCCCGGTGCTGGAGTAACACAAGGCCTGTCCTGCTTACTGTGTGTGTATGTATTTATTTAATTATTTTATCAAGTTTGCAAGATTGTTTTTGACCTCAAATTGATGTTTGTTTTTTTGTTTTTTTTTGTTCATTCAAATTTAATACCATGTTTATTTTGTTAATTCAGGATTAAAGCGTGGTTGTAAATTAAAACATCCGCACTGACTCAAAGAGCAGTGTTCTCTTTCTAGGCATAACTGTAGATAATTAAGATGTTAAAAACTGTGAGCTGGACAGGACAAGGTCTGTCTGTACTTCTGCAGAACAGTGCGTTAGAGACCGAGGTCACAGATCTCCATATGATCCGGAACAGGCTTCCGATCTCTGGTCTTGAAAAAGCGGAACGCGGGAAAGACAGGCTCTGTGAACTGATGATGCGCTCTCTCGAACACGGTGGTGCAGCACGCCGAGAAATCATGCAGCATCTTCGCGGCGTCTGCGTCGTAGAACGCAACGCGGCCCTTTTGGAAGTTCACAAACACGCCCACCTTGTCTGGTGGCGCCCGGGCGGACACAACCAAGTGGCGGTCATTGTGCCACACCGAGAGACGCCCGTCCCGGAACTCCAGACTCCATGACAGTCTGTTCCTGCCCAGCTTAGTGCTTTTGTCCAGCCCTTTCCTGCGCAGGCTGCCGTAAGCCACGCCCACGGCCCAGGAAGGGCAGCAGTGAACGTCCACTTCCCAGTAACGCTGACCTGAGCTTATAGCGGGCGAGCCCAGGGTGCAGCAGGTCTGATCGAACTGCAGGGCGTGGCTAGGAGCCGAGATGTCATCAGGAGAGATGTAAAAGCCCCGCCCACTCAAATTCACCTGGATCAGTCTGTGGCTGGATGTCCTGTCAATCACCACCTCCGTGGAATCTGGCGAGAAAAAACAGGATATACTGTAGATTAGTCTTCAGACAGAACAGTGCTTTATGGGTAGCTACAGTAATAGATGTTGCAGTGCATTGTGGGATATCACGGGAATATTGGTCCTTAAATAAGGCCACAAAACAGCATATGTGATTTTGGCCAGAGATAAACTTCTCCGCGTTGTTTTGTTGCTGAGAAACTGCAAAGTAGAAACGCCTCTGTCCTGACGATGTCGGAAACTTGACTACAGCTTGACCGTTAAAGCCCTGACGCTGAAGACTCCCTCCATAACGTCTCCATAACTCTGTTACTATGGAAACGATAACGTGTCAGAATGAGCGCATTACTATTATCCCATATTTTGATTTAAAGCTGCACTACTGTCAGAGCTGCTGTTATGGAAAATGAACCAACACCTTCTGACCAATCAGAGTCCAGCGCTGTGGTATCATTACATACGTTTCTGTGTAGATAAATATGTCTAACGTCATTGAAATCGGGTCCTTCGCGTTAACCAGCTATGAGTTCATGATTCAGTGATCTTCGTCAGCGAGTAAGTTAAAAAAAGCTTATTATTTACCGAGCAGCAAGCTCTTTTTCTGTAGCTGGACTTGCAAATGTCTTAAGATCTTCCCCAAAACCTTCATGAGCTTCTGAAACTTTTCATCGTTCAGCCTGATGGAGAGTTCGGCTGCATCCTGCTTCTTATGGCAGCTACGGCAAAAGTTCAATCAGATAACAAACATGAAATAGTCTCATGCTAATGAATTATTAACGTTTGGTTATTTTAAACTGCTGAAAGGAATTACTTACCTGAAATCTTCAGCAGAGACCTGAATTCAGAACAGAATGTAAAACGTTAGCCGTACGAGTAAATGATGTTTGTTTCGGACGCCATCTTTAGCGCAGTGTGGTGAGTACCTGCTGCTGGCTCGCAGCTCCTCTCTCCTGCAGCGTCCTGACCGTGCTGATGTGTTTGCGCACCAGTTTCAGGTGCTGGTTCCAGTCGTGCAGGAGCCGCGTCACTCTGCTGCCGTTCTCCCTGTGCTCTTGTTCTAGCGAGTCCAGGACGGCCTGTTCCTCCTTCTCCAGGGCCAGACGCATGGCTTCGAATCGCTCACGCACTTGCTGCTCCATCGTCTCCGCACTCGTCTTCACCCGAGAACAGAGACAGGGGAATCCGGAAGGAGTGTTAATGACGACGGATAAGGATTAGCTTCAACATATTAACATTTTTAATTCATAGCACATTTATTAGTTTGATGGCGGGATTTGATTGTAAGAAATGCCTGAGAATCAATAAATGCTTTACGTGTGACTTTGGAAAGATTCCAAAATCATTAAAAAAATTTTAAAAAAAGAGCTGACGATGCTAAAAGTTTGACTTCTTTTACTTAAAGCGGTCAGTGTTGAACATTGAGCATGTCTCACTTGTGACTAGGAACATAATGGAGCAGTAGCATCATATATCTCAGCTGTGTAAGGAATAAAAGCACCATGCATCATGCTGTTAAAGGAAAATAATGCAAATAGTCAACAACGGGAAAGGGTTTTATTACACTTATACCATTCCTCTTGTCCATTTATAGTCACAGTTAATATAGTAGAATGTCCAGAAAATAAGTTTCTCGCTTACATTATAGCAGCTATAACGTTACCAATAATCCATAAACGCAAATCGTCCATCCGTGGCGGAAAACTTCCCGACTGTTCCAATACTGACCTCAGAGACTCCTTCTATCAAGGACAAACACGTCTCATCTTTTCTCTTTGTGAAAATAAACCCATTTAGCCCAGTCTTAGGTTGCGTGGCATCCCTGCGAATGAGCCGTTGCTATAGAAACACTAACGTAGAACATTAGAGCACGTGCATTAATGTGATTTTCCACGTAGCACAGACTGAGCATTCTGATAACATGCACAATATAGTTTTATGTCATTCTATCTTGCCTGTTAGTCGGATACAAAAAAAATATATATGACTCCAGAAGTTTACTAGCTGTTAATTATTTCCAAAGACAAGCTCCAGCTTGGAGCTGGAGGTGAAACGAGGACGCAGCTCCGTGTATGGGAGTCCTCGGATATCATCCGTAGCATATAGTTCAACGTTACAGACTGCACCTTTAAAATGATCTGTTTATCACTTACAGTCAGGTTGGCTTGGCGCTTTTTCAGAGACGCCATGTGGGCTTCCGTCCTCTTGCTCTCGTTCTCCAGCTCCTCCAGCCAGCAGGACAGCTGTTCCTGATGTTCACACAAACACCTTTTAATATACGCAAGCGTGCCGTATTGCTTTCATATTCACCCTCAGTCTGGTTTTTCCGTAACACGGCTATAATGGAATGTAAGCAAACCTGTGAGTATTTGAGCGAGTCGTCTGGTTTACGGAGTGTTTTTGGAGAACGAGGGAAAGGCTGCATGACTGAGGCCAGACCGAGCGGCTCGGCTTGCGGCGGCTGTGGTGTGCTCTCTTCCTCTGCCATTTCTGCTAACTCTGTTAATCACGAAAACAAAAAAGGGAAGAAACCCTCATGCCATGCCTCAGCGCTAGTGAGTTCAGTGGATCTGCTCACTTTCTATCCACAGGAGTGGTCATCTCCTGAACATTTCTGCATCACTGCGCTTTATTTCCTCCAGGTGTTTAATCAGTTCCTTTCTCCTGGAAGCTCAGGTGGAATATGTTGCAACATGTCTGGAGCAGACAGTGCACTTCAGGTATTTAGTACAGACCCGCCCCAAACTGTAATAATATATTAATTCTAGATGGCTGTATTGCAGAATAAAAAAGCATGCCTTATCTAGAAAGGGGGGAAATAAGGACAGCTGTGTTCGAGAACAGAGGAAACCTGTTCCACGTCTCTAACTGCTTCAGACCCTGATCACTCAAAAACATTACAATAGCTTGGTTCTAGAATAAAGAGTATTCTTTTCCTAGAATAGAGGGACGACAAGGACAAGTAAATTCTAGACTAGACAAAAGAAGAATAGCTACATTTTAGAACATGGGGAGGAGGTGCTACAACGTAGAATCGAGGAACAAGAGTAATGCTATATTTTAGAACGTGGGGCGGCGTGCCGTTACATTCGAGAATAGAATGAACCTATTCTGTTTAATCCTATTCAGTTCTATCCTTCTGTTATTGAAAAAATATACGATTCTTCATTCTAGAATAAATAATGTGCCTTCTCTAGAACGGAGGAAAAAAGGAGAGCTACATTTTGGAACCTGGGGGTATGACGTGCTGCATTCTAGACCCTGGAGAAAAAAAGGGTAGCGGTATTCAAAATGGGGGATATCTGCTCTAGAATAAAAAACTGTCTAAAAAATGTTCTCTGTCTAAATCTAAATGTTATCTATTCTAGAATTCTAGAATGTTTTGTTCTGCAATAAATGCCATCCTCGTTCTAGAACAGGAAAAACGGATGGCTACGTTTTACAAAAGGTGGAATTCTAGAATAGGAAAAAAGGCTACATTTTAGAACAGAACATCAGAATTCTTCCAACTGCTTCAAACCTTGATCATTCAGAAACATAACAGGCTTGTTCTCTAGTATTAGAGTGCTTTATCGTCAGATAAAGAGGACAGGAAAACGTGGAGAACTCCTGCTACAGAATACATCATTCACAAAATCAGCACTGACTCTCTTTAGTCATGAAAAATAACGACCTGTTAATATGCAAGGTCTCGAAATGTGCCAGTAAATAATGAAATAAAAGACAATAAAAGTAGGTTGATACTTACAGTGCTGTGTGGGAATGAAAGTTTGTACGTGTGCACTCTCTCACTCTCACTCTCTCTCACTCTCTCTCTCGCTCTCTCTCTCTCACTCTCTCTCTCGCTCTCTCTCTCTCGCTCTCGCTCTCTCTCTCGCTCTCACTTCCTCCCTTCCTCTTTCGATGTTCTTCTCTGGTATGTGCAGAAGCAGCTGTAAAAAATTTCATAAGCCCATAACAAGCCAAAGCCTGTGTGTGTGTGTGTGTGTGTATCAGTATGTGCATGTAGGTGCATGCATGTGCTGCAGTGTGAGAAGTGTAATGCCCGATGTTCTTGCTCTTTTCCCTCTTGTAGATATTCCCAGTTTTACACACAGGATGAGTTCTGCCATTATAACATGTTTAATCATCACTTCTTTGATGGAAAGGTAAAAGATTCTGCATGTGATTTTTTTTTAAATACAAGTCTGGTCATATACACTGATACTTGTCCAATTTCCTGTCTGGACAGGAAGTTTTCCTGGACTTCCTGAAAGAAGAAGGTGGTAATAAAGTAGTGATGGTAGCAGATCCACCCTTTGGTGGTCTGGTGAAGCTTCTAGGCCACACCTTCTCAAAGATATCACACACGTGGAGGAGTCTACATACAACTGGTGTGTAGTAAGATGGATATGTGATAAGTAGAGTTTGGTGCAAAAGTTTGCACCCCACACGCCCAAAGGTTTTAGAGTGTGTATCATGTTCTTTGAGTCTAAAATATTTGCTTTGAAAAAGGGAGCGCTAAGGGTGTGCAAACTTCTGCACTCTCACACACTTCTGCACTTTAACACACACACACACACACACACACACACACATGCACACGCAAATCGAGTTGTAGGATTTTTTTTTTTCACCCTCTTTGGTTCTCGGTTCCGTTATTTGTTCTCAGTAATGACAGACATCAGAGTTTACAGTATACACTCTGTAAACCGTTCTAACCCTCACCCTCAGAGAGCAGCGTGTCCGAGATGCCCATGGTCTGGATATTCCCATACTTCTTTGAGCCGAGGATCCTCGACTGCTTCCCTGCCTTCACCATGTTGGATTATCAGGTAATGGATTCTCCATGAGGTAACGTTACACAAATAGCAAGTCTTGCATTTACTTATTTGTAGGCATGTAACAGTATACCGTGCAACGATAAATCCGGTACAAATTTATGACGATTGTGGAAATAAACAGTGAACCACAATTATTATTATTATTATTATTATTATTAAGGTGCATAATTGCCTAGTTTTGTCCTAGCTGTAATTGCTTTGTATAGACAGCAGAGGGCACAATAACAATAACGCACAGGGAACTGACGAGACGTGACAGTAGGCAGCGGTAACGCAGCCTGAATGCAGAGAAAACACAAAAACAGATCTAAAATGGGGAAAAAGCTTTTGTGCAATTGACTGTACAAACAGATTCAACAATAAACCTGTTAAGAATTCTTTATTTTAGTAATAGTCAATTGTACCTTCAAAATATAAATATATGTGGGACGTTAACGAAGTATGAAGCTCTGGACTATTACAGACCTTTAGTAGATCCAGCTCAACAACATATATTCCTAATACTCATCTCATTAATTTCAGATTAATATTCAGATCTCAGCGCAGTGTATTAATACATCATTAAATGCACAGATTTGGGTCTGTGGTATAGATATAATGTATACTGTATAATGTTGTTCTTTATCGAACTGCAATTCTGAACGTCTGATTAGCCATTTTTCTTTTGTGCATTTGTGAGAACATGCATATACAGTATGTAGTCATTCTACCCATGTGTCTAATGAAGCCCCGAGTGATGGCGTTGACTAAACATGAGATCTATTTTTGTTTACGTTCATGACACCGCATTCTTACAAAGCTACAGCAAAGGCTAACAACCTGTACTTGTTGAATTACTTTATGTAAAATTGTAATAGTAATGCATCATGAACACGGTTATTTTTGTTACTGCAGGTGGATTATGATAACCATCCTCTGTACAAACACGGGACGACGGGCCGTAAGCAATCCCCGGTCCGACTGTTCACTAACCTCTGTCCCAAAGACATCGTCCTGCCAAAGGAGGAAGGCTACAGGTAAACCTGAATACACACACTGTAGCAGTACCATTCTTAATTCTGTTTAATAATGAATTGATAATTGTGCACAAGAAGTAAATATTCAGCTCTTACTCTCATTCGCGTCCACGTCCTCAGATTTTGTAGCTTCTGCGAGAGATACGTCTCAGCAGAGAACCGACACTGCCCCGACTGTAACGCGTGCACATCCAAGGTAGACCTCGTGTTTCTGCAGGTTTGTGGTATGAAAAAAGAAAAGACGAAACCAAAGCATTGTTTTTTTTTTTCCCCCCAGAATGGAAGACCATGGAGGCATTGTGCTGAATGTGGAAAGTGTGTGAAGCCCTGTAAGTGTTTTCTTTGAAAGAGTGAAATCGACACAATGGGCCTCGTGCATGAACGACCCTTACGATTTTTAAGTGGCTTGTACGAGTGGTTTGGGAGAACATTCCTGGATCTCCGAGTCCATGGACCTTCGATCTCCGAGTGGTCCCGGCCTGTGCTAGGAGTCATGTGCAGTTATGTCTGATGCTATCCAGGCTGATGTGTCTCACTAATGGATTCATTACTTTGAAGCAATTCTGAGTTTGAAAATCTTCATAATTATATTGACATCAAACTGTTTGCAATTATAATATCATTTAAAATGTATTCATATAGCCTAATAAGAACATCATTCATTTTAATTGGCTATTGATGCTGTTGTGTAGCAGCGGACTACAACATCAGCATGAACAGCTCAAACGGCAAAAACATTTAAATTATGCGGTAATTTAAACTTAACTCGTCTCTGTATGTAATAAGGTCGACAGGCGAATGCCTTACTGTGGTGAAGTGTGACTGGATTTTAAGCCATTTTCATATTAAACCATTTCTTCGTTACGTCAGTGATGGTACGACCCTCAATGATGGCATTCTTTATTTTCTCCCCCGTTCCTTGGCTTTAACAGGTCTCGAGTGTGTGATGATTTAACCATGCTAAACCAGTAGCTATAAACCTTCTAATACATTTTTATCCCCAGCATAAAAAATAAATTTAAAAAATCTACACTTGGAAATTCTTAGCTGATTGACATGCGCATGCTAGTAGGTTGAATTTTCATAAGTAACCTGCTTCATCATCTCTCCTGGATCTTCTCCTCTCTCAGCATGGCGTCACTGTTCCTCCTGCGGTCGTTGTGTACTTCCAGATCATCGCTGCGGGCAAACAGGCTGCTACAACTGTGGCGATCCTGGACACAGACACAAAGCCTGTCCTCTCAAACACAAGAAAACGTGAGTGCGCCGACGTAACGTCCTCTTGTTTGTAAACGCAGCGTGTTTGCGTATTAGTGTACGTTTACTATTGAACCTGACCTGAGCCGGGTCTTGTGTGTCTTTTGCAGTGTACAGAGTGCCAAAGGAGCGTCCAAACGCAGCAGCGAGAAGCACACAGCTAAGAAAAGGAAAATCAAAAATGCACAAAGGAAGAAGAACAAAAAGGCCAAATGAGTTCTCGCTGCACAGACTGCACCTCAACGGAGCGTCTCGAACACGGCGGACTAACAAACGTTTTAGCATCGAAGCAGGATTCTGTGGACGGAGAATCCAATGTGGGGAGGAAAATGTACAGCACATTCTGGTAGTTTGAAAATAAAGATGTACACTTTTACACTCTGGGTAATCAGTAGCTTTCTTACTGAAGTGTGCTCAGTGACTGTTAGGTAGTTGGAGAGATTATGAGGTCAAATCCCATGATTTCCAGCGCAACTTGAACCTCTGGAAGGCAATGAATATCCCAGAGCCAATTAAAAATTAGGCACGATGCGGTTTCAGAAATCAGCCCCTCACTCGTGCACAGACTGTACTCACGATCAACATCACAGATATTATCTTTAGGGCTCCAAGCAAAACTCCGACTTCAGGGGGATGAATTAGCAGAAATGGAATATAATATTCATAAGCGTGTCCTCATTAGTGTATAATTAGCTGTAACTCTGAATCGTTGTGTTTGCGTAAGTTTAGAGCGAGCCCTTTATACC
>JAQQZX010000006.1:20355525-20370171 GCA_030068355.1 Notoglanidium maculatum | reverse complement strand
ACTCCGCACAGAAAGGCACCCTGGGTGACCCGGGGATCGAACCCAGGACCTTCTTGCTGTGAGGCGACAGTGCCGCCCTAGAAAATATTTTACAATAAATTATTAATACACACCTAGTTGAATGATTATTGATCTACTCATTAACAAAAATGACTTGTATGATCATGCAGTTTCACTTTAGGACCATTTACCTTCTGAGAAAAAACAGTTTCAAAATTATTGGCATACACACCATTAATTTTTTTCAATTATTATTTCATACCCCCACCCAGGACAGTTAATGTTCAGCATTAATAAAGTTCCGTTTATTATAGTGACAGACCATCTCATTTGCTCACACAGCCTGAGATAGTCTTTTTTCTTTTCTCTGGGTCACGTAGACTCCCGATGCCAGCTTTGCCCGAGGAGATGGCACTGGTTTATGGGTCACTGCTATTTCATCTCGGCAGGACTGGAGGAAGACCGTATGTGGGCTGAGAGTGTGGAATACTGTGCGCAGCACGACGCCAGCCTAGCTGTCATTCATCATCAAGCTGAGATGGTAGGAATGGATCAGCAGGCTTTTGATCATCAGCATTTGTGTTAGAGCTCAGAAGAAACGACAGATCGAGAGGAAAAGAGCATTAATTAGTTAGGACTCTTTATTTAGACATTAGACATATGGACAATATCTGAGGCTCAATCGTGTTTGGGTTTTTTGGTTTTTTTTTACTGCATATTACAGAAATGGCATAACAAGATATAGATTAAATGTGCAGTAATTGATTTTTAAGTCAGATTTTTAAAAAGAAATATTTATATTTTGTCAAGCTTTCCTCAGTAAAATATGTACATAGATAAGTGACGTCCCATGTTGTGTTTATCAAATACAAAACCCATGATGTGGACCATTATCTTCCAACCAATCAGGACATGGTGGCATCTCAGTGCTCCACTCAGCTGTCAATCATTTTTTCTCTTGATTCAGAAAGTTCTGAATCTTCTACTAGCTTAATTACTAGTAAATAGCTATCAAGCCATACATAAGCATGCACCAAATGATTTCCTGCCATTTCTAGCATGTACAACATGTTTCTAAACTATTCAAAAGTTTTTATATGGAAAATGAACGCAGGTCTTGATGTTACAGGAGTTTATTCTCAGTCAGCTGAGCAGGTTTTCAGAGACGCCGTTTCTCTGGCTCGGACTCACGGACTCACAGGTGGAAGGTGTGTGGGTGTGGCAGGATGGAGCTCTGTTACAAAACCACAGGTTGTAAGTATCTTGTAATTAAATATAATTAGGTTTGATTATTATCATATTTATGGACACAGGTGCAGGTTAAACAAGGCTTTATTAAAGCTTTTAGACAAATCCAAATGGAAATGCAAAAATTCAGTATCAGGAAACAGGCAATGGAAAACAGCATAAACTTGGCAAGGAAGAGAGAGAGAAAATAAAAACGGGGAACCAGAACAGAAAGACAATGTGCAAAATGCTAAGGCTTGGTATGGACAGAACAAAAACACTGACAGTCTGCTTTGCAAAGATTGTGAGTACTGAGAGTCCTTATATGCTGTGAGTGTGGCTGTGAATTGAGTCCAGGTGTGTAATCAGAAATCTGGTGAACATGAACGTGAGAAAGTCTGCGGTGTTTGGGTGTTGTAGTTCTTGGCAGCCATGTTTGTAGGCCGCATTGTGTTCTGGGAGTTGTAATTAGACTCTGACTCCAGTGTTGACATGCTGACAAGCCTAAAGCAGAATATTTCCTTATATGAGTTTATATCACAGTGTCATTGTGGATAAATCACAGGATTACATGAATGCACCAGTTCTAATACATCATTTTTTCTATAGTAAAAATTCACACAGGGACTTTTATAACAGACAATCTACATAATCTTAGTGATGTACAGAATGATAAACAGAAGAAAACGTGGAGATGTTTAGCATTCATGGAAGGAGTCTCCAGTGTCGGTGCTTTGTAACAATCAGTAAGTCTTCTGTTACTGGAAATGACAAGAGACAGAAAAAAGAAAGGCTGGCGAGGGAACGACTGTTTATTACGTGAGCAAGGAGAGGAACAGACTTGTTCTGTGGACAGGTAAAGAATATAATCCGTCATTCAATAGTAAGTAAAAATGGCAGATTGTTGTGGTATAAGTAGAATAAAACACATCAGGTGGTGCTGTTATAGGAAAAAAGGTTTAAATGGATTATTTACCTATAACAACATATACTAGATTTCCTTATTCCTTACACATGCTGTGTGTGTGTGTGTGTGTGTGTGTGTGTGTGTGTGTGTGTGTGTGTGTGTGTGTGCTTAGCCTAAAGGTGCAGTGGGATGCCGAGCACAGGGACTGTGCAGATCTGAGAGGGGATGGAAGTGTGTTTGCGTCTGACTGCAAGTCCTACGGGCCCTGGCTGTGTGAGAAACCGATGGAGCCGCCAGAGATTCAAAATCAACCCCAAAATTATCGGCACCCTTCAAGAAAATGAATATACTGGCAAAAATTAACACGTGAATATCCTGAATGCAATATTTTCCCCAAAATCTTTTTCTGGCTTTCAAAATGAATGTCATTGCATAATTAATATTCAGTGAATCCTTCCCTGGAGAGAATAACAGCACTGAGGCTCTTCTTCCTGTAATGTCAAACAATGTTGGAGACGCTTGTCTTGGATTGTCTTGGATTCTGAGGCTTGTGTATATTGTCCAAATCCAGAGAATGAATGCATCATGGTAAAACATTGGTTTCATGACCCGCTGTTGATTTAGATGCATGTTTGGCTTGATTATCTTGTTGAAAGTTCCATATATGGGCAAATCATAACTTCCTGATAGATGCGACTATGTTTTTCAGGCTAATAATCCAGGTACAAGCCACAAAACAGCCCCAAATCATGAATAATCCACCTCCATGGTTTCCAGTATGATTGGTAGCTTTTCTTCATATGCAATCCCCATTTTCAGCAAACGTGATGATCGTGTTCAAAGCCAAAACATTAGCTTTGTTCTCGTATGACTACAGCACACGATTCCGAACATAAGGAGCATTTTGTGTCTTGCTCTCAGAAGACTTCTTTTTTGCATATTCAAATGAAGGGTGCCAATAATTCTGGAGTAGTGTAAACATTAGCCTGTTTTGATGATCATCACACTGATATTGTTGCTTAGTGAGTTCTGTGCTGGCAGTGAATAATGTGTATTAAATAAATGTACTATAATACTGGCTTCTGTTAAACGCTCTTAATGAAATTGTTTTTTTTTTTTAACTATCTAAATTAATGTCATGTTAGATCTACTTTAAAAGAAGTGAAGAAGTGGTTTGATCTGTGTCTCTCTTAAAAAAAGCAATTTTATTAAATTTGTATACTCTGAAAGGTGTCTTTACATGTATGAATCTTATTATGCACCTTATTCTGACTTCATTAATCGCTGAAAAAATATATTGACAAAATATTAAAATTAAAATGACATTGACTGGCAATAAAGCAAACAGATGTCTAATAAAACAAAACTCTATGCGTTACTATCACTTTTCCTTTGCTTACAATGATGCCCCAATATGAAAAATATGATTTATTTTTATATTTATATAGTTATTTACATAGATATAATAAGTACACCCTGATGCAATTTCAATTTACCACATAAAGAAATAATAATTATAAAATAAAGTGCAGTTGAGCAGCAATCACGATAATAAATGAACACAGAAAGACAGAAAGCGTAGTGCATGCATATACAATATTTTAAGACAAACACACCATAAATATATTAAATAATGCTACTATGTTGAAATCTATGCTGAATTAGGCACAGGCCAATAAAGTGTTCAGTGTTATGTACAACAACACTAATTTATTAAGTGCTATCGTTTTCAGGACAGGATACTGTCATGACAGTCCTCCCGTCCAATGGGGCGAACAGGGGGTAGAGCTTCCCGCGGAAATGCCCCGTGAAGGTGTAGATGTGCGATTTGTTCTCCACGTTGTAGAAAGAGATCTGGCCCTCCTCGTAGTCGAGGTATATTCCCATCTTCCTGGGCACCAGCGTGACAGGAAGCGGCGTCTCGGGGTCTGTGCAGGCGTAGAACTGTCGTGTGCTCTTCCACAGAGTCCAGTAACCCTTCGAGGGCTTCATGGGGAAGCGGCCGTGCCTGTTAGAGGACGCGGTGGCGACTCCGACTCTCCAGTAGCCGTTGTTTGCTAAATCCACCTCCCAGTAGCTGCGGCCTCTCATGTAGCCCGCCCAGCCCAGGACGCATGGCCAGCTGTCGAAGCGCTGCGGGCTGTACGGCCGGTCGGCTTCCTCCAGACCCTCCTGAACCCTCTTCTGATCGTCGGAGAGCAGCAGCCAGGGGTGGGCTGTCAACGGGTCGAGGGTAACATCAACTGGGGAACATAGAGAAGAGAGCGCAAGTTAGCATCTGGTTTAAAAACATGGCAAGAAATAATAATTCATTTTCTTTTTATATATTGTTGTCCAAAATGTACCTGAGGCACTGGTGATCCAATTCCACACTAGAGAACACGAAACACAAAAGATTACTCAGATGAATCATAACTCCTTCTGGTTATTGTTGAGAACTGATACTTAATTATCTATAATATCTGGTGTTGCGTATGGACACTTACCAGAGTTGGGGATGTATTGCTGTGTGCCTGTTTTAGGGGGAAAAAAAAAAACAGAAGTCAGAAACTTCAGTGTGAAGCAAAAAAAACCTTAAATCTAAATCTTAAAACTTTCACTAATTCCTCAGCGTGGCTCAGGGGTTGCAAATGTGTTGCTAGATGGTTGCTGGGAGGTTTATAGGTGCTTGCAATGTGTTACTAAGGTTTTGATGGTTACTTTCTAATGTGGTTGGTATAGTGTAGTAGTTGTAGTGCTATAGTGGAATTTGATGGTTTCTATCGCATATAGTTGCTATGGTGTTGCTTGATGGTTGCTAGGGTGTTGTGAAGTGGTTATAACGGAAGTCTAAGAACGATGGGAAATCTCTATCAATCATAGGCAAAGTTCAGGTTAAATAATCACCGCTAATCGGAGAGTCTTCTGTTTTCTCACCTGCTTCCCAGGAGCGCTGCTTCGCCGAAAGCCACAGCTGAGAAACCTCGTCCTGTATTAAAGCAAGAACACAAGAGCGCATAAGAAAATTTCCTCTGCTAACCTGCCTGATTATTTCTTATTGCACCCTTCAGTTACTGTAGTGCCTCAGAGGGACCCTTTTTTTTGTAGTTTTAGTTGATCTGCGTGAGAGGCAGTAATATAAAGTATCTTATCATATAGTGCATCATGCAGGCCCAGCGGTCACGTGGTGCGTCTCGTATCAAAGCTCTCATTCAGCCTGCATGCACAAAGACTCGACTCTGAACTTCAACCACCGTTTCCTAGTAATCAGGAGCTACTCTTATCATGCACGACCATAAAACTATAAAACTCAAATACATTTCCTAAGAGTGCATGTATTATGTAACTACTTAACTTTTATTTATATTGTTTAATTAAATTAAAATTGATACCTATTTTTTTATTGAATTTTTAATGACTTGTTTGTTTGTTCACTCTTTATTGAATAATTAAAAAAATACATATAAATGATTTGTTAATATTACTTTGGGTTCCTTGGTTGTTCTTATGAGGCATGGTTCTAAAAAGAACCCTTTTTTAAAAGCTAAGAACCCATGATGAACCCTTTTTTCCTAAGGCAGTAAATATTAACAAGATACGTTTCATTTAAATAACATAAACAAATAAAATTGGAAAATAAATAAATGGTTTATCTGATTATTACATCATTAAATTGTTTATTTGTTACTTATTTACTGTATGAAAACTATTTTATTTAAATGATCTTAATTGATCTGAGAAAGCAAGCTTTTAAACAGATAGCATTTTTATCACTTCGGGATTTTATTTTATATTTTCATTGTTAATATTTGATACACTGCATGAAAATGATAAGTTAGCAAGTGAAAACATCTTGAACGTGAGAAAACTGATCTAATATCTCTTTGTTAATTGTTATAGATTATTATAAATCAAATATAATATTTTCAGCCTGCTTGTAGATGCTTTTATGCATTTTAAGCTTTAGATTTTCTTATTTGGTTGCCAGATTATTTTGCTTCTTGTAAGAAAGAAATGTTTAAAATTAGGGTAAAAATGTACCAATAGAATGTCTAGAAATATATTCAATGATTTTATAATTGGGTGCACAAACTTTTGCACACACATGTTAATTGTTTAAAAAGCTCCTCTGCACTTCCATAATTTGTTTTGAAACATCAATACGAACTAGTCTTAGTTAGTTGGTTAGTTTGTGTTTGATAACTTCAGACCGTAAATGAGGAAGAGGTCACTCGTTATCTGACCTTGCTGTCGTCCTTCAGTAAGGACCAGGTGATGAACTCGAGTAACGGCATCAAAGAGACGAGCCTCTTCTTCTTCAGCCCGAGCTGGCAAAGCATCTGCGTGAGCTCAGCTCCCATCATTCCGCAGCTCTGAGTGGAAAAAGAACCCATAATCAGTTGGGTTATTTGCCAGGTTATAAAATAACAGCCTTGTTATGATGTTTTGTAAAGCTGCCAAGAACAACTGAGGGGAGTTTATAGATTAATTACTGAGTAACTCAGAGTAAAGGTGAAGGGCTTGTTTAGGACATCTTTAATCTCGCGCACCTCTGAGACACTCTGCAGCTCTTTGGCCCACTCCATGACCCTCTGCTGCACCACTTCTCCATGCTCGTCCTCCTTCTGCTCATCATCCTCATGGCACTTGAACCTCTCCTGCAGCCACGGGCTCTCTTTAGATAGCTAAAAGACGTCAGGATAAGATTTTAACTTTTGGCTTTAATATTAACATCAACATCATGAAACATGACAGCACCAGAAAAAGACGAAGACAAGAAAAGCTAGACTGGGGCTGATTTTTTTTTAGCCCAGACTGTAAATTCATGCAGGCAGAGTGACAATCGTTTCAGGTGCAAAAAAAAAAAAAATGTAGTTCTTCATTTGCGTTGATTTTTTCCCTTCAAATAAGATAAGAAATCATTATTCTCATTATACTTGCGTACAACCAAATTGTCACCAGGGACCCCTTTAACAGTAAAATAAAATCCATAAACAATACACTATAATTTACCATATATTTACTGTATAAATACTCAGGGGATTGTATAAGGAAGGGATACCTGTAAATTTGATAATGTGACATTATGATTTCCACCACTGTAACAGAATTTAAAAAAAAGAAAAAAAAGATGCTTCATGGAGCCCTAATGAACAGGATTTGATTTTTTTTCCCTCAAAATGCGTTTGGAGAAGAAAGTAAAATTAGATATACTGTAACTAAGCACACATTGCTCAATCAAAGCACAAATCATACAAAAGGAAAGAATTTGTGGTAACACTGTAAAGATGTACAGGCACTTGAAAAATTGAATCACAAATGCAGCGGTCCATCAGTGTGTGTTTAAGTGTGTATGCATGTGTTTGTGTATGTGTTTGTGTGTCTGTGTGTGTGTGTGTGTGTGCGTGCTCCACGTCATTCTTATTAAGTCATCGATGACACCTCATGATATAATTAATTAGTCAACTCTAATAGATTAACACTCAAACTGCTGATACATGTTAGATTTTTATCCAGACCTTGTCGACGCTCTTGAGTTCATCAGCCCACTGCAGGATGAGTTTGCGGCTCTCCTCCAGACTGCGCTCGGTTCGAGGGTCTCCGTGTTGATCTGATGAACCTGAGGCGCATTCCTCTCCACCATCGCTTCCTTTCTGCAGTCGCAACACACATATCTGTACTTTATTATCTTGTTATTGGTCCACTTTCCAGGAACATGAAGATCTAATTTCACCCTGCCCCCCCCCTCTCTGTATGTTTTTCTCCCACATATCTGTCTAAAACGTGTGCATGAGCTGTCAAGTATTCATGATTAACAGAATTACAATAGTATAGTCTGTACAGATGACCTCTTTTCATGATCAGCATTCGCAGCTTTTATGTAAGCACCTGGCCATAAAACAGGACACGGCTGTCTCCAGTTTATCAGGCTCCAATAAACATCGCAAGGGTCAGATTGCACACAATCAATAAATTATACGCTCTCATAATGAAACTGAGTTAACCTTACAACTGCAAAATTAAAATTATGACACATATTATACAAATGCCATACAGTCTGGCTCAGCTTTACCAGGATTTACATTTACATGGACTGTTAGTGGTGTTCAGAGTACTTAGGAGATATTAGTAATAGATAATTGTAAATATTTCAGGTTTAAGATTTAACGTGACAGGACACGCTGTTATAGGAAAATAATCAGGCTTTCATGCTGTTACAGCCAAAAAAAAAGAAATTGTTTCCAATAATGGCACATCCCAAAGTGTTTTTCTCATTATTTCTCCTTCCACTAGTAAAGTTTGTCTTTACTAAATAACAGCAGGTTTTTTATGATCAGACTAAGTCCCTGTGAAGGAGCTGTTGCTATAGAGCCGACATCATATTACTTCTGACCAATCAGAATTGAGAATTCAACAGCGTGGTAAGAAGAACGCCGTACTGTCACTAAGAAAACAAGAACACCAAACAATATGAAGCAAATTAAAACCCTGTATCAGGTTTATTACAGTATTAATGGATGAATATCGATGAATCAGTCAATATAGAAATTATAAATACTCACATTAGGCTATAGTAGATTATAGCCATCATTAATAATATAGACTATTTCCATCATTAGTGCAAATATAGAGCATGAATTAAGAACTAAATTAAGAATATGAACATATTCATCATTTATAGCAACAGACAATTTCACAGATTTCACAGATGTTTCTTTATTATTATTATAAAACAAAGATTTAGATTATTCCTTTCTAAATGTGATTTAAACAGCCTATTCATTATTGGCTTTTGCCATTGTGTCGTAGTAACTTGCTCTTTTATATCCTCTGAGCATGTCCTTGTTCTGTCCCGGAAACCATGAAACTATACAAAACTTTGCACTTAAATGTAAATTGTAGCTTGTATACTATATAAGATACTAAATCTATAACTAATTTATCTGGTTAGCCTTTATGGACACATAAAATCTCAACGCTGTCACTTAGGGAACTCGTGTTGGAGGCATACACTCAGCTCAGACACAGAAATAAGGAAATAAGGAAGTGAGTGAGGGAAAAACCCCAGCCGTGCAAGATCAGTGTAAATCTTTATGGATATTTCTCTGTTTATTGCTTTACATCACCTCAGTCCCTGTAATATTTCCTGGCATTGTAACCGCAGGACAAGAGCAACTCATTCCCCAGGGTTTCTTTTTCTGTCTCACCTTACAGACTTGTGCCACCTGTAACTTCCAGTTGTTGAGAAAGTTGATGCACTCCTGCAGGCTGCGGAGGTCTTTCAGGCTCTGCTGATGATGTCTTTGCTAAAGGGAACACACACAGACACACACACACACACACACACACACACACACACACACACACACACACACACACACAGATACATGAAAGGGGAGCTGTTAAATATTACTGATTCTTGCAAGGAAATATATTAACTTCAGTTAACATTAATTCTATATTAACTTTCATTAAGTTAATTTCATTAAGTTCAGTTCATTAAGTCAGATATACTGACATTAGATTGGACTGTTTATGTATCGACATTGAGCAGTACCTCTACAAGCGCCTACAGGACTACTGAAACCCTGCAGTGTAGAATCCCCTTGCAGTACTTTTAGAAATTCCTACAGTACCTTAACAGACTCCTACATGACTATGGTCCACCTTTATTACCTATAGGAGCTACCATGGGACAACTGAGTCACTGCAGCATCTTAAGAGGTTCCTACCACTGCAAGACCTTTAGAAACCCTACAGAGCTCTTGCAGTACTTAAGAAAACCCTTTAAGCAGAGCCCTGCAGTACCTTAACGGACATCTATGACACCATATACTCTCTACAGTACCTTTCCAAACCTCTACATTACCACAGTGCATTTAGAAACTTCACCTCCTACACTAACTTCTTAGAAACTAAATTCTCCTACACCCCGCTCCGTGCAGCACCTTTATGGAATCCTACAAGGCTGAAACAATGATCTGAAACACATTTTGAAAAGAAGAAATAGAAAACAGGGTCTCGGAGCTAACCTGTGAGCGTGAAGAGGTGCTCTTGCTGTTCTTGAAAGGGCTGGTGGGAGCTGAGCTGTGAACCTGCACTGTTTCTTCTGGAAGATTCCAGCGCACCGCGCTGATCGAGTGGCTCTGCACCTCCACGTTAGCCACAGGATTCGATTCTGCCATGGACAGAATTGTTATTATTATTATTATTATTATTATTATTATTATTATTATTAGGAAAGGTGGAACTATCAAGGACCCCTAAATAAGATAAGTGTTCGTTTTTAATCTAATCAGATACAAGAATGGCACAAGACCCTGGTATTTGTGGAACGCCAATGATGCTAATGCTAACAGCTAAGCAGTATAGTGTTTGACTCTTCACACTGATATAACTAACTATTACCAGAGATCAGATTTTTGCTTTTGGAACTATGATTTAATGGAAATGGAAATCATAGCATAATAATAATAATAATAATAATAATAATAATAATAATAGTGGAATACAGTTTATAGAAATGCTTTCAATTCAAAATTGAAAAAATGTATATATGCATGCATAAATTTGATTTATTAAAAGCAAATTCAGCTCATTTTTGGAGTTTATAAACTTTACCCTACAATTATAAGATAATATTATTAAGCTCTGTACACTGAAATAGTTTATAGTTTGATAATACATCTTTGTAATTTAATTAATTTAATTTATTAAAATATCTTCTGTTTATGCATTTTTTTATTTTAGCATTTTAAAATTCTTTTTCTTATTTTTTAATTTAATTTTATTTTTTATGTACCTGTATATTTCAATTAATTCTTTCATTGCTTTTTATACTTTTTCCCCCCATGATTTTCACCCTAATTTAGTCTTGGCAAGCTAGCTCTCCCCGGTCACGCGACAGCTTTCAGTCCAGCAGGGTGAAGCCCTGTGTGAACACGTGTGTCCTCTGGGACATGTGAAGGCAGGCGACTGCATTTTTCAAGCTGCTGCTTGTGTAGCGTCTCAGTGCAGTGTTACACACTCAGAGGAAAGCGCTATCTACCCTCTTCTGCATACATGAGCTCACAGACACCCATGATTGGCTAGAGTCTCTGTGAATCCAGAGAGTACGGCAAGTTTACTCTTTTGTTCTACAGATTTCTCCAAATCATCAAAATTCAAACGTGCGATATCAATACAACAGGGCAAAATTTTTTCTTTTTTCTTCTTTATATTTATGTCTTTACTTCATCTTTATCCTGTAAGTTCTATGACATTGCCTTCAGTGGTTTACGTTTTACTCTTTGACGCTACAGCATTTTAAGCTACCATGCAACTATATAAGATGAGAGCTAAAGTTTAGATTATTATTTTGCAGTTTCACTTTTTCCATCGTTCATTTTTAAGCCAAAACTGTCAAGCAAAAAAAAACCCTGAAAACTATCCACCCGAATGTCCTGAGCTAAATCAAGCTTCTTAATGGAAAAATGTGCTACAATGCTAATTTAAAATAAAATGCGTTAAACATTACAAATTACACTGGACCTAATACACATATGCATATTACACATAATACTGTATAATATAAATAGAACAGAAAACTAGTGTACATACTCCGGGATTTGTCTTTAAGAATCCCCTTCATCTTGTGCAATGTTACAAGCTCTCCTAAAACAAACAAACAAACAAATACATTTTTAACCCGCAAAATACATCTCCTACCCATGATATAAAACAAATGATACAGATTTAATATTTGTTATAATTCCAACACCATGTATCAGATAATATATCTATACTTCCTTGTTTATTAAAAACTACTAGTTACATTTTTGCATTTTGCATGAATAGACGGATGAAAAGAAATCCCAGCAGGACTCACCTGTACTGCGTGATGAGGCAGTAGTTGTGGCAGGTGGAGGTGGCAGGAGAAAAAGAGCGAGCGATGTCTCTCGTCTCACGCTTTTGTCTCCGTACAGCGCCTTGTGAACTTTAGACCTGTTTTATAACCACAGTTTATTAGAGCAGTTTATATGAGTGAGAAAATTTCATCTCCTTGACTAATCTAATGTGTCATAAGAATCAAAGGGCTGGCAGACTGTATGGATTTATTGGAAAAGCCAAGCGGTCATTCCTATAAGCTGGGCTGAAAACCCCCTGTAAGCCAGCTCTGGTCTAACAGCAGCAGAACTGAGAGCTGATCTAATGCTAAGGAAATGAAATAATTAAATAAAGCAACGTTTCTGACTATGTATATATAAATGATTCATGGAGAAGAGGGACTTATTTGAAGAACATTAGAGACACTTGTAGATAATCCAAACAGTTAAACAGATTAATTCCACTTGATATTATTAGATTTGGCCACGTGGACGTCCTCTTCAGCTCACAGCTCAGGTTTTCACATCTGAAGCATGTGCAAATCTGACACTGTAAAAAATCATTTTGTTCTTGTTGCTGGAATGGAATAAATGTCTGCAATGTCTACAAAGAAGTCAATAACCATTATTATATTATTATCAGCTTACCGACCACATTTAAAATGCTTTTTTCCCCCTGTCATTTACTGTAAAACATAACTTTTTTTTTTTTACATTAACATTACTCCTAGACAGTAATGAAGCAGGTGGGGAAAACATGGCGCATGAACTACAAGGTGGTTCCTCAAGTAATGACTGCAGTTAATTACGTAACGCTTGCGTGATCTTTGCTCTAGTTTCTGTTCTTAGATGAAACTTTTTAAGCTTGAAACAGTTTTAAGTCATTTTGATTTTGATATTTAGTCACCTGGGATCACTTTTACTACACCATAGTTTTCTTATCTGTCTTAATATGGCATTTGAAAATATTATATGGGAATATATGTACAAATAAATGTGATTAGTGAGGGTATTCAACACATACACACACACACACACACACACACACACACACACACACACACACATTAAAGGAGAATCTAAAGGCCCCATATAAAATAATACATCTTTATGTAGTACATAATAATAAATAATACAGCTTATATGTTTATACATTTTAAATATATGCATTTATAATGCAACAGTCTTATGCACATGCAAAGAAATGCTGTAAGGTAAAGATGAAAAATAAATAAATAAATAAATAAATAAATGGTAAAAAAAAAAGGAAAAAAATAAATCTTTCTACTTAAAAGACAAATGCAGTAAACTTAACACAGTCAGTATTTCATGTGCTTTTTTTTTCTTCTTTTTTTTTTAACTTAAACAGTAGTCAGAGGTACAGAGTGTGCAGTCTTATATGGATATATAACCTGCCACGGATCTCCGGGAGACTTTTACTGTTGCTCTTGAGTTTTACAACTTTTTACAGCAAAACTCAGGAGCTTTCATTATGTTATCTTTTTCTGTAGAACGCTTTCTCACTCTGTGTCAGTGTCTCTCGCCTTCACTCATCTGAACATCTCCGGCAGAAAAAAATAGGTCATGAGCTTGAACTTTCTGTTCGCACGAAACCAAACCCCCCCCCTTCTCAAAGAAGCAATGAATCCCGGAGTTATTACAGGTTAGATACTGTTACAACACAGCACTGTCGGATGTATATTGTGATACATTATAATTTCTATAGTATCAATGCAATTTTTAACGTAATAATAAACGGACAAGAAAAACGTATAATTGCTGATATGATGAAAAATGGCTGTAATTCGTATCCAGTAAATAGAATATTTTTGAATTAAAGCTGGAAGTCTACACTTCAGTCACATCTTGATGGCTTAATTTCAAGTTCATTGTGGTGGTGTACAGGGGCAAAGTTACAACAGTTGTATCCCTGTCCAAATACTTATGGATTGACTGTGCTGTATATTAATGTGCTCATTTGAATACGTTATTGTTTCTATAGTAACAGTTTATACAGAGAGTCTCATGGTTAACCCAACATAAACTGATTAAAAAATGTGTTTCATTGTTGAAAAGGTGAAATAAGGAGACATTTATTTAGCATTTATGGAAGGAGTCTCCAGTGTCAGCACTTTTTTAACAGTCAGAGGTAAAACTGGAACTTCGGACATCTTCAGGACAGAGGAGTTTTTTTGGCGCGTTGTTGTTTTGTGAATATGGCATTAAACATAACTATAAACGGATAAAAGAACAATGTCTCACTCTGTAATAAATAAAAACCAATAATGTTTGGGAAATCAGACACAGAGTGTTTTATTCTTTGGTTATTATTTTCACTTAAATTCAAGGTTATTTGTATTTTAGTTTTCTTTTTAAATGTATCTTTCATATACAGCCTTTACATGCACATCCTCTCAAGAGAAAGTGAAAAAAACAACACATTTAATGTTTCACTAATAACACTGCACAACAATTTTTTATAAAAGTCTTGCTTCCTGAAAAGTTGTTGCTGATTGTGACAGGAACCTACTGGGCTGCACAAATATAGTTTGGGTTTTACTGCATCACGTAGGAACTCTGAGAAATAGATATTTATATGTTTACTGACAATAACGTATTTAGTCACATTTATGTTTCGCATAAGCTATTAAATTCAACAGAATTAAA
>JAQQZX010000006.1:20336158-20349342 GCA_030068355.1 Notoglanidium maculatum | reverse complement strand
CACACACACACACACACACACACACCCACACACACACACACACACACACACACACACACACACACACACACACACAGCCCTGTATGCTTCTTGTTTTCCTGTATTCTATGCTCTACATTGACCCATTTACTTATTGTACTACCTATATTTTTACTTCATTTTTATTATTGCTATTTTTTTTGTTATTGTTACTGTATTTGTTTTATTGAAACTGTCTCATTTCAATGTTTTAGCAATACTGTACACGTTTATGGTCATGCTAATAAAGCTCTTTGAATTGAATTGAATTGAGAGTGGGAGAGAGGGGGTGAGGGAGAGAGTGGGGGGAGGGGAGAACAAAAGACAAATGTTACCATAGTTACCACTGCTTTAGTTAAGTTTATTTAGTTAAACATGAGTCCAAAAGTTTGTACCCCCACAATGATTTTTGAATGAGAAATTTAGATTTTATCTCTTGATTCTACACTTAATCTAAAATAAATAAATAAATAAATAAAAGAAATAAAAATCCAAGAGACAAAAAGTGTATTTGTCTGTGTGTAAGTGAAGTGTGTGTGTGTGTGTGTGTGTGTGTGTGTGTGTGTGTGTGTGTGTGTGTGTGCGTGTGCGCGCAAATTCTTGTACAACTCGGTAAGCAAAATTAGAAAAATAGTTTGCCAGTTGCCACAAGCCTCTCAGGCTCCACCCACGTGACGTCTTCTGGCAGATTTATATCAGTTGTGTGTCAGGTTTAATGTGGAGGCAATTATATCATATTTTAATACACATATATCATTATTAGAAACATATGTATATATTCCAGTGTAAATAAATAAAATACAAACTATAGCTGCTATATTTTATATTAACACTGTAAGAGGTGTTGAATGGAAATATTTCATTTTAGGCTAATATTAAACATTTAACATTTAATATGAAATTAATTATTATATATTAAACTGAAATTAAGTTTATACACAGTGCACCTATACACTCAGAACTGAAAATTAAAACTATTGCACAAAAAAGAAAAACTAAATTTTAACATCTAATCAGCTAGTTGTTCTCCGAATACTAACAGTTTATTGTGATGTACAGGAATAAGTATTCAGAGATGTGTGCTATAATATGCTAAACTGGTTCTGGGAGGACGTTTATAAGGCTGATATTGTAGGGCAGGAACGGGGCACGGGGGCAGATCATGAATCAATGTGCTGACAACCAGATTAGCAGCGTTACCTAAAGCAGCAGACACGCACCGAGCCAACAGGCCAAATGCTGCACTGTCACTGCTGAAACTTTAATGACCCTCACGAACCTCCCGCCCTTCCTGATTTCCCCTGGGTTTTCCCCTTTATCCTTGATTCATGGTGATCACGCTCCATCTGAGTGGCTCGTACGTTCGCCGTTGCTGAATTCTGGATTCTGATTAGTCACATGATGCTGATTAATTTTCTATAACAGCATGTCTGACTGTAATGCAGCTGCAAATCACCTTTGTTTATATAAATACATCATCGTTTCTATAGAAACAGCTCCCTCACAGGGATGTGTATAGTGGACAAAAGTGACAAGGACGTTTTCTATAAGGAGATATTTATTGAACATTTTGAGGAAGGAGTCTCCAGCGTCAGCGATTTGTAACTGTACGTGCGATAAGTTTTCCGACATCTTCAGGACAGATGGGTTTGCGGTATCTCGGTAAAACAACAAGCTGTGTCTTAACTTCAAGAGAGAGAAAAAAAGTGAGGCTGGTAAGGGAACATATGTTTATGTTTATCTGCTTTAATGTATATTCCGTGGCAGTTACTAAACATGAAATGTAACTAGAAAAGGACAAAAACGTGACATGTCAATCTTCAATACGTAAAATTGTAATGGTTAAAAAAGAGGAATAAAACACTTTAGGACATGCTGTAATAGAAAAATAATCAACTCCCCCTTCATATCAGGCTGCAAGACATCACCTCGTCATTGATTATTTTCCTAAAACAGCATGCTTTTTTCTTTACCAAGATGCAGCTTTGAAAAGTCATCACCTTTGCTCATCTTTGATTCAAATATCTATGTTCACGAGGGATTTATGACATGATCACGAGGAAAGATAAAATGTGAATTATGATGCATTTGCATGTCTCCATTACTGAACTTTGAGACGTAGGAAGGAAGTAGGAAGGAAGACAGAGTCGGGGGGAATGCTTCAAACATAAAAGGAATCATTGGTGTGAATTTTCCTTAAATAACGTGACGTATTTCTGAGTGAGAGAATATACCGTATATTTGGATATACCTTGAATCACACTCTCCTCCTCAAAAAAAAAATTAATAAATAAATACCCTGAGCATGATATGGTGCAAAATTTTGAACTGAAAGGTTTGACTATAACAAAGCTAATAATTTTCTATCAAATCTATAGCAATTTCCTCAGACATTAGATGATAGTACAGAGATGCACAATATATAGCTACACATTGAGCGTCAGAGAAGTGAAGCATTGTGGGTGTTCTGCACTCCCTAGGCTACTATCTGAAAACTAACCTACAGCAAAGCATTCTGGGAATTCAGAACTGTACTGACTTTTCTCCTCTTTCCTTTCAGACATGATTAAAAGATAGGAAACCAATATAGTTTCTCATATAGGCATAGATCTTTTTTCCCCAAGACTTAAAGTTAGCTAGGGTTAGGGTTAGGTCACAAATAATATATGCCTATACAGGTTATTCAGGATATTTAATAATGGAGTCAAACCTAATACTTGGATTAAGAAAGAATATGGGTCGTTGTAGGATGGGTTGTAAATTAAGCATGAACAATAATTCACTTGATTCTAGTTTTGTTTTCTTTTCATCTCATACTTTATACATTTACTTCCTACATTTCAAAAGAAAATCCTCTACTTTCTACTCCAAACATCACTACATTTCTCTATCATCAGATTTTTGCCAAGTCATATGGTAAGATTACTTTTAGTCACCTAAATTCCCAATAACCGTTAGCAAACATTGACTAGCATGGTACAAACTAGATGAAAGCCAATAACTAGCATTGTAATCCATCAGTTGTTGTCATTTATCAAGGCAGTTTAACAGCTAGCTATTAGCATTAAGCTAGTTTCTTTTGTCATTGTTATTATCATGCTAGCTAACGTCTGAGAGATTTGCGAGATTAGGAATAAAGCAGTTAGCTGCTAGTTAGCTTTAGCTAATGCTTTACAAGTTCTATGGTGGAAGAAGTGCTAACTGACCAGGAACTGAATTAAATGTGTGTGTGTGTGTGTGTTTCTTCTTTTGTGAATCTTTCTTATACTTTTGCTTGCATAATTTAAATAAATTGAAGATTTTCTACTTTAACTTGAGTGAAGAAATTAAAGCTTCACATTTAAATAAATCTTCTGGTGAAAGAAGTGGGTTTGCCCACAGGGATGGAGGACAGGGGAAGAACAATCTTTGTCTTTAATTAAAAGATTCAGACGCCATTCACAAATCCCTTATATCCCTTAATCGCAAATCACATAATTCATACCCTGAACATGACCAAGGTGATCTTTTTTTAAATAAAGATTTTAATGTCGACTAGGCCTCAATCTCACCGATCCACATGTGCAGGTCGGCTCCTTCGTCTACTCTGTTCTGTAGCACTAGGTACGAGTCTCCGTTATAGAAAGCACCGACTTCAGACGCAGCCAGCTTCACGGCCTTCAGCTTCTCCACCCGCCAGCAATGCAGACCCGCCTGCCTCACCTCGGGTCCGAACTGATCCGGAGCAGCCTGGAAGGGGAGCATTCTGCAGGGATGCAGAGGAACACCACATGAGAAAAATCAACTTTACTACTCTACTCGATAGTGTCGATTAAATTTCTGTCAGTAGTGCAGCTGCAAATCACAGGTACGCTCATTCTAAATAATATGTTTCTATCATTTCTATAGTAACAGCTCACACAGGGATTTGCATGGTGGATATTCCACATAACCCGAAACAGACAGTTTTAAATATGCTGTAATTTATTAGAATAACGTCCGATCATTGATTATACATTGTGAAGTGTTCCTGTATCAAGGGAGTTTCCAGTGTGAGCATTTTATTAACCAAGTGTAAGTCTTCAGGACAGAGAAGTTCACGCTTCTCTATATGTTGATTCAAGTAAGAGATAAAAAAAAAAAGTGTTGGTCTGGTGAAGCGTTTATAGCTGCTATAATGTAAGTGAGAACAGGAACTAGCTTTGTGGAAGCTTCTTGGACGTTCAACGACATTAAAAGTAAACATTTTAAAAAAACAAGCATGATGTAATGATGTATCATTCATTAACAAATAAAAAGTGGTCAGCATGTGGCTGTGGTGCAAGAGTGCAAGAGGAATAAAACACTGAAATGTGCTAGTGTAGGGCGGTAACAGGATTGTTGTCCTATAACAGCATGCTCCAGAGAGGTTTATTGCTCATATAGTTAATATTTTGCATATAACACACATATTTTATATATAACGAATGATAATATGTGAATCTACCACGTTTTGAATTACGTCTTGTCTTCAGAGAACGTAGATGATCACCACTGCAAGTGATTCATATTGTAAGTCTCGCTGAAACCACTAATGCCCACTGTGGTTCTATCTCTCTCTCTCTCGCTCTCTCTCTCTCTCTCTCTATCTCCCTCTCTGTTGTACATGACACAGAGTTACTAGAGGACAGAGAAATGACATGACCCTGAAACTGCAGACGATAATCTACTTTAAATCCCTGATGATGAGGAGCAAAGGAGCAAAGAGCAGACGTTATGTAGGTGCGGTTAGAGACAGGTTTGAGTCAGGACGAGTTCTTACCCATCTAGGGCGTGTCCTAATGCAACTCTGGACTACAGCATGTAACATCATAAATGATATTAATGTTATTCAAGGTGAGTGTAATACTGTGGTGATCATAAAAAGGAAGGTTTATAGGGGAGGAAGACATCAAGTTTATAACATGTGCAACATAACATAACATAATATAGAACATAACATGTATTAATATGCAAAAATATTAGGATGTAAAAACTAATGTAAAACAATCAGATATATCGAAGCCTCCTGATTAGGGCTGGGCAATATGATGATATAATATCGATACTGTGATAAATTATGTCAGAATACACTTTTGTAAGATATTGTAGATATTACACTTTTTAAAATGTATTTAATTTCTTATAATTAATTTTTAAGAAATTTTCTTTTCTATATTTGGTGCTAAAAATATTTTTGCATTTGTTCATGTATGAGAAAAAAAATTATATAAAAAAAGAAATGAACTTTGGTGTCAAATAAAGCATTAAACATTTTAAAGCAACACTTCCGAATCACAATATACATCATGTATCAAAAAAATATCTTTGAGAGTCATGGTATGATATATTATATGATATACGATATTCATGTCCTATCGCTCCACCCGTACTCCTGATTACTCTGAACTGAATAAAATGTTTAAAATATATATGCACAAAATGGATACATGCATGTACAGGATTTAAAATAATACTAAATACAAGCAAGCACCTATTATATTTTGAGTTATATTATGTTTAGAGTTTCTTGTCAACCAACCTGTGGAATAAAAAACACTTGCAAGACTCAAAGAAATTTCAAAACAGGCAAAAGCAAGTGACTACGCCGAACAAGTCGACCACAGAGCACATGACCGAGGCTCTCTCTGGAATTTCAGAAACCGCTCATGATTCACAGTTTTCCATCACCGCTCAAAAGACCTCAGTGTTCAGACTTACGTGCCAATTTGCTTGTTCAGTCTCCCACGAGCTGCCATCTTACCACTACTGCTACTGCTACTGCACACTAACGCTCTCACTTTCAGCGGGGTATGTCAGGAAAGCAGCTCTGTTGCCAATCAGCAATTTGGCTAAAAGTCACACATTTGAATTCAGCACAAAATTCTCCTATGTATTTGCCACTAAACGACTATGAGGTTTTAGCAAATGCATGCAAGTGACACTAAAAATACCCATATGCAAACCTGAAAAAGTTTCCGTTTTCAGGTGATGTTCAGTTCCTTATTACAGGATCATATATAAAAAGGGTTCCTACAGTTGCAGAACAGAAAATGAATCAAAATTGCACACATCCTTTCAAGAATTTACAAGTATCAGTAATTTCATTTTTACACTTATACATATACACTTGCTCATTTTTGCAGTTATCCAACGCACAAAATCATGCTGATGCAGGCCAAGAGCTTCAGTTAACGTTCACATCAAACGTCAGAATGAAGAAAAAGTCTTAGCTCGGTGACTTTAACTATCATAAACTGCTGATGTAATGGGAAGTTCACAGTGGAAATTGCGCCTTGTTGAATAGAGAAGTCAAAGGAAAATGGCCAGATTGGCCAGAGCCGACAGGAAGTCTATAGTAATTCACGTAATCACTCTTTACACCATGGTGAGCAGAAAAGCATCTCAAAATGCACAACACATCAAAACTTGAGGTTGATGAACTACAAAAGCAGAAGACAACATCAGGTTCCACTCTTGTCAGCCAAGAACATAGGAATTATTTCTGCTGCCCAGTTTGGGCGAGTCCGTGCCTGTGATAGCCTCAGATCCCTGTTCTTGGCTGAGAGGAGAGGAACCTGACGTGCTCTTCTGCTGTTGTAGCTCATCCACCTCAAGGTTTGATATGTTGTGTGTTCTGAGATGCTTTCCTGCTCACCACGGTTTTAAAGAGTGATTATTTGAATTGCAATAAACTTCCTGTCAGCCATTTTGCTTTGACCTTGTCTTCTCAACACGGCGTTTCCACCCACAGAACTGTTGCTCACAGGATGGGTTTTTTTTTTTTTCACACGTTCTGTGTTAACTCTAGGGACTGCTGTGTGGTAAATTCCCAGGAGATCAGCAGCTTCTGAAATGCTCAAACCAACCCATCTGGCACCAACAAGCAGGCCACGGTTGAAGTCACAGGGATCGCACTCTTTCTTCATTCTCATGTTTGATGTGAACATTAACTGAAGCTCTTGACCTGCATCTGCATGATTTTATGCATTGCTCTGCTGCATCATGACTGGCTGATTGGATAACTGCATCAGTGAGCCGGTGTTCCTAATAAAGAGGACGGTGAGTGTATACCGTTTAGAAATATAGAAAACAGGGGGGGAAAAATATAGAAATAGATACTGAAGTAGTTAAATAACCCTTTTTTTGTGGTTTGAGTTTATAGAGTTTGCGTTTTGCACAATTATTCAAGCTAAAAATCAGCCTGATCATTTTTGACAATTATATGTATATATTTGTTTTACATTTATTTTATCTATTCATCAATTTACACAACTCTTTTCTTTATATTGCACCCTAGGTTGCTTTACGAGTGCATGACACAAAGTGTTATCAACAAATCATCAACAACAACAAAGATTTTATTAAATAGTCTCCAAATGACATTTTTAGTTCCTGTTTCTACAATTTAAAACATATTTGACATTCATTAAAAAAACAAAAAAAAAAAAAAACAAATTATATATATATATATTGTTATATATATATATATATATATATATATATATATATATTTTTTTTTTTTTTTTATTATTATTATTATTTTTTTTTTTTTTATTCCATTAAAATAGCTAAATAAACCAAAGCATAGGATACATCACATGAAACATATTTTTAATTTTATATTTATATATCTTTTTAACACGCTCCCATTGCCTTTGAGCCATGGACACTGACTATTTATGAATACATAAAGAACTTTTGTAGCAAACACACAGATCCAGATGAGACATTTCACACCACGATTGCTGTTCAAAAAAGATCGCACTGGACTGAATTTTTGGATGTTGTTGTTGTAAATGTTAGCCTCTTTCAGTCACCCATGACACAAACCAAACAGGAAGGAAGAGGGAGTAGAGCGCAGCACGGGAGAGTGCGGTGAGGGCCTGCAGACGTAAGGCGTGACCACAGAAGATCTAAAACACACGCAAGTCTAATCTAAATGGCAGAACAGAACAGGTCTGTGCACTTAACTGCATGATTCCCTCGGCCAGTTCAGGCACGCTTTCTTCTGACTCCGGCTCCATCCTGCCTGCGTTTGCTCTGTGTGTTTGTGTGTGTGTGTGTACGTGTGTTCATCTGGCCTGGTTAAGCTTACATGTAGCCGGTAACTGGACCTGGGGGAATAAAACCCGAGGACGCCCCACGGCGAGGAGAGTCGGGTTGCCTGACAGAGCTGATCACTCCTGCGCCTTCGTCTTCACCCCTCTATCGTTCCATTCATCCAGCTGTGTTTTGAGGTGTAGGGTTTGAGTGACTGAGTGATTGAAAGATGATTATCTACACACAACTTTGGAGAAATTTGAAATTAAATATCTCTGTCTGAGCAGTGAAAGAGAAGAAAGATGAGGAGATTGACAGGGGTCAACAGCGCCATGTCTGAGACACCTGAGGCACGACCCGCACACATGCAGCTAATCAGAGGAGGAAATATGATAGCTATAATAAAACAATATCAGGGGAGGGTGGAGAAGCCTGATACCGCTGTGAGAGTTGCAATACGTATCTGACACGCTTTCCAGGAAGACCAGCATCAACTGAAAGTGGTCCTGCAAGTCTGCAGGGAATTCTACAGAATTTTTTTTTTTTTTTTTTTTTTTTTTGTGGTTGTTGTTGTCTTTAAAATGTGGAGTGTAAACAACAAAAATGACCACCGTGACTTTCTTTAAAAGTTTCTAAACAAGGTGAAGATTTGTTGCTTACCTTGCTGTAGTTAGTATCACTGAAGACTTTGAAGAGAAACAGAGGAAGAGATTTAGTAGAGGAGGAGAAGCCTTTGAGCAAGAAACACTTCCTGTTTCTCCTCTGAGTCACAGCTCATAGCACACCCACCTAAAGCCAAGAGCAGGGAGGGGAAAAAGAACAAAAAACAATGAAGGAGTGAAGGAGAAGGACGGATTGTACTGAAATTTGTACCATTTCCATTTTATGCAGTTGTTTGTCTCGGTGTTCTTCATGCCTGGTTGAATAAATTACAGGATTTCATACTTTAGCTATGCTTCCTGCAGGAAAGATTTTTTTTTGTTGTAAAAATGAGAAACAAATGCAGAAAGTTGTATAAATGTTTCATCAGTAAAACTAGAAAACACCCAGCTTGCTGTGAATCGTCTCCCAGGCTCACATGTCAGGACACGTTCACAAACATCACCATCAAACCTGGTGTTTACTCACTGAGAGAAATATCCCACATCTTTTACTCACGTGACATGAGGAAGTAAAAAACATGTCAGAAAGTGCATTTCAACGTGTAAAAGTGTGACATTCACACACGTGAATATGTGTTAAATAAGCACAAATGTTTCAACATGAAATTATAAATGAATCATGTGGGAAAAAATTCAGGTTTTAAAATGATTGCGAATCACTTGTGGAAAAAAATGAACCGCAGGTGAAAATAAGCGAATGATTGGAATGAATCACGTGAGAATTAATAAACCATGTAAATAAATAAGTCCTTAAAATTAATTTGTATATAAAGGGATCGTAAAAGAATCAAGAATAATCTGACAATAAATGAACTACAGGATGTGAGGCTAAAATTAGTCATTAAAATGAATGAATCATGTATTATATGTGGAAAAATAAGATTTTTAAAAATGATGAATTATGCAGGAAGAAACAATTTTAAAAATAAGATAAATGAATCATGTGCAAAAACTCAAACTAAAATAAAAACTACAAGAAATGTAACATGTGATGTGTCTAAAGCATAAAAAATGAACCATGAATTAAAAGTTTAACTGTGAATCTGAGATGTGGGATTACACGCGAATGACTTGTTTGTGAATGAGTCGATTCATTGTAAACACTGGGAACTGACTCACTTATTTGAAGGGACTCATTTTATTTGTTTGTTTATTAATCAAGACAGTTATAATGAAATCATGCTCTTGCTGAAAATCCTTGAAAGCACTTTTTCTTTCAGCAAATGCAAATCTGCCGTGGTTTCTGTATTTCAAGTTAAATAACATGAACAACAATATGAAAGTGTTGATTTTAGCTTCTCTAGTTTCAATCATTTTTAAAAAAAAAAAAACTGTTTAACTGGATTTCTCTTTGATGATGTCAAAATCAGAGAATAATCACAAAAGAAAAATGGCAAGAAAAAAAATCTTAAACCTTCAAACAAATAACTTACATGTTAATTCCCAAATTTCACAGATTTTTTTATTTTATTTAATTAAACCAGATGAATTCCAGATCAGATGAATGAGATAACCCAGTGTGGCCTGTTCTTGGCAGACAGGAGAGGAACCGGACGTGGTCTTCTGCCGTTGTATCTCATCTGCCATAAAGCTTGACATGTTGTGCAATGTCCTGAGATGCTTTTCTGCACACCACAGCTGTAAAGAGTGATTATTTGAGTTCCCATAGACTTCCTGTCAGCGTGAACCGGTGTGACCGTTCTCCTCTGACGTGCCTCATCAAGATGACGTTTCCATCAGCAGAACTAACGCTCATTTAGTATTTCGTCTTCTTTTTTTCACCATTCTTTGTAAACTGTACAGATCTACAGCTGCGCCTGAAAATCCAAGCGATCAGTAGCAACATCCATCACATGGTCGGTCACTGATACCCCATTTCCATCAACAGGGGACGGGTTCTTGAACTGGTTCCGTTCAGGATTCTTTGAACCTTCTGCGAAAAAGCCTGCGTTTCTACCAGTTTTGAGTGGAACCATTGTAATCAAGGATGCCTCATTAATAGGTAGCGTTGCGCAATGCACAACGGAAGTAAACAGCAGTAGCATGAAGGCGGGTCGCATCGATTACCTGCGAGCTTTTGTCCTGTTATTGCAGATATTTGTTGCTACGCTCTGCTTTCGCGCCAGATTAATGAACGCCACTGAGGTCATCATGGTTCACACTGGAAAAACCAGCTATCTTTTGGTTCCCACCTGGGAACCAACTTTTCAGGTTCTTAACCAGTTTATTTTGGTCACAATGCTCCAAAAGGTTCTGAATTTGGTGTGAGAACTAGAACCCGTTCCCTGTTGGTGGAAAAGGGTGAATAGTGACGATGAAAACTAACAGAAGCACTTGACACGATTTTACGTGTTGGCTGAATGGATAAACACATGAATGAGCAGGAGTACAGGTGTTCCTAATAAAGTGGATGATGAGCGTACCATTATTTATTAAAAACTGTAAGGATTTTTATCACTTGTTTGGATCATCAAACATAAATGTGGCTCTTTAGGAACCTTGACTTTGGTCATTCCAAATCCTTCACACAGGTTTCAAAAATGATCAACTGTGATTAAGTGGTTCAAGTCAGATATTTCAAATTATTATTTTTTAAAAATTTTGTTAAATGTTGCCATGTTTTGTTCTGAATGGGGCACATGTAGCTAAATTAGCTGTGTTATTCGACAGGGAATCACCAGCAGACAATGATGAAAAAGGAAACGAGGTCATAATGCGTGCTGTATCCCGGTCTCAAGCCGTAGCACTGTTAACCAGTGATGAGAAAAGAGGATCCTGAAACCGAGACGAGCAACTGCAGTCTTCCCACTTTACCTTCATGATCTCAGTTCCGCTAGCGCAACAGCTGGCATTACTACAGAAGTGCTGTAGTTCAGATGACTAATTAGCCACTCTTATTTGCAGATGGTCATTTTTTAATTTTAAGGAAAAAAACACAGCAATGATTTATAGGCAAACATTTTATTGTTTATCATCAAGTCAAAAACAAACAAATAGATACAGAGAATTAGAGAAGTCCTCTTCTATACAGTGGCAATTTAAGTGTAAATCTTCCTTTATTTCCCCCTTTTCAAACCCGGCTCAACTGAAGGAAACCCTGTCTCAGTATACTCACGCGCTCACACACAGTCAAACTCTCATTCGAACATCCACACACACTTCTATGAGGAGCCTGGGCACATAAGTGATGGGAACTTTGAAGAAATCATTGTTGAAGGCAATCTAGGGCAGAGATTCTGACGAGCTGATGAACCTGCTCTGAAGCTTTAGAAAGCAAACGCTCGCACAAAGCCACCACGACTGACATCTAAAGAGCAAGACAAAGGCCTCTTATGTCAGGATTGAACCCTGGTTCCACCTGTTTATACACAAAATGTTCTGCATAAAGGTTTCCAGTATTGTACAGTATTGATTTTTGACCCTCCCTCCAACCCAAACCTTCAGGAAGAGAGCCATTAGGGAGGGGAAAAACAAAAACCCCCAAACACATACACGGATCACTGATGTAAGAAATCTCGGGTTACGTTTGGGTCAACAGAAGGATGGTGTTGAACATTAACAGAAATGGATAAGCTCCACTGCTTGCTAGTCAAGTCGTTTTAAAATGGGTTTCAGCACTTGGCTGTCTCACAGCACGCTGACAAAAGCCAACTTTGTCGCCCCCTGCTGTTTACACAAACAAACAGCATATTCTAGGCAAAAGCATTCAAATGAAATCATCCAAAACGCTTCATCCAAAAGTAAACTCAAACGCAAATCTAAACATCTCTACGAACTGACAATCAGAAATGAATAAATTTCCCCTCAGTAACTTACTGGGATATTTGTATTTTTTTTTTTTTTTTTTTTTTTTAAATAACATTAACTAAATAGGAAGTCGGGAAATCTTTATACAGACGTGGACAGAAAGTTTTTGGGAAGATTGAGATAAAAGTAAGACGCAAAGAAACAGGTTCGGTTCGACAGGACAAGAAAACGAGCGTATATACGACCAACTCCCTCGCCTTCCTGCTCCCAACACTCTAAAATCAATAAAAGAAAAAAGATCAATCTTTTCAGGAAACTTCACATTCCTCTACAGTTAGAGGGAAGCTATTGCTGGCTAGAACACTCTCCTGTGGTTATTTGAAAATTGAACAAGATGCTGGTGAAAGATTAACTACCAAAATGACAATTGTAATAACAATAATAGAGGAAGGATGGTAGATAAGCCCTCAACATGGCCGTCCACTACTACGACCTTTCCTTCTATGCTAATGACCAGCAGGTGACCATCTGATCAGATTAGACAAGTCTGAATCTTAGCCGATGGATTAATTGTAGCCGATGAAACCTGACTCTTAACTTTCATTAGAGTTTCAGTTCTTTCCATACGCATGGATAAACAAACTGAGCACAGCATATTTACAAAGCAAGCAAAAAAAAAAAAAAAAAAAAAAAAAACCTAAACAAAACGTCAACGTT
>JAQQZX010000006.1:20321905-20336148 GCA_030068355.1 Notoglanidium maculatum | reverse complement strand
TTTAGTCGACGCCCCCCCAACCCCCCCCCCCCCCCCGTTCCATCTGTGGTAGACATGATCCATGATTTTCTTTCTAAACACTTTTGGCAAATTAAGCTCTCAGATTTCCATCATGTTCAACACTGAATTAGAGATGCCTAAAGTAAAAAGGGGTGGGGCTTTTATTTTTATATTTATACATATAACACCCCAAAAACCCCTTCTCAACCCAAACAAACTCAAAGCTGAAAGGCAGTCGGTTCTACAATTCACATCTATGACAATATCATAGTAAATAGTTTGTCTGCAGAAATGATGTGAGAAATGTCCGATTTGCCCGAAGATTTCACAACTTTTCACATGTAGGACCCCGGGATCCGTAGTTTTCTGTAGTTCGTAATTAAAGTAATTAAAGACGGCGACATCCAGCCACGATAGCGTCCCATGCTGATGCTGTGTTTTCAAGGTGGACCTTGAAGGACGAGACGGCGTCCTGATGGCGAGTCTAATCCAGTCGTCGCGTGCTTCAGTTGTTTTCCTCGTCACTGTCGTCGGGGCTGATGGCTGGACTGTAGGTCGGAGATGTTGGACTGTACCCGGGCGAGGTCGGGCTGTAAGTCGAGCCTTTAGGACTAGTAGGCGAGTACGTCGGTGAAGTCGGGGAGTATTTTGGAGACGTCGGCGAGTACGTAGGCGAAGTGGGGGAGTACTTGGGGCTGGTCGGGGTGTAGGTAGGAGACGTCGGAGAGTAGGTTGGAGACGTCGGGCTGTATTTTGGCGTAGTGGGCGAGTAGGTCGGAGACGTCGGGCTGTATTTGGGAGAAGTGGGGGAATACTTGGGTGAAGTGGGAGAATATTTGGGTGAAGTCGGGGTGTACTCCGGAGAGCTGGGGCTGTACGACGGAGAGGTGGGGGTGTATTTCGGAGAAGTGGGGGAGTAAGACGGGGAGCTCGGGCTGTAAGAGGGTGAGCTCGGGGTGTACGTAGGAGATTGAGGCGTGTACCGAGGGCTGGATGGGGAGTAAGACGGAGAGGTGGGGGAGTAAGAGGGGGACGTGGGAGAATAATTCGGGCTGGTGGGCGTGTAATTCGGAGACGTGGGCGAGTATGAAGGTGAAGTCGGGCTGTAAGACGGAGAGGTGGGCGAGTAGCTGGGTGAAGTGGGTGTGTAATTGGGCGAGGTCGGACTGTAGCTGGGAGATGTCGGGGAATACGACGGCGATGTCGGGGAATACGAAGGAGAGGTGGGAGAGTACGAGGGGGAAGTCGGAGAATACGATGGAGAGGTTGGGGAGTAGGACGGGGACGTCGGGCTGTAGCTGGGAGACGTCGGAGAGTAAGAGGGAGAAGTCGGGGAATACGACGGAGATGTCGGAGAGTAAGATGGAGAGGTGGGAGAATAAGATGGAGATGTTGGAGAGTAAGAGGGCGATGTGGGCGAATAGCTCGGGGAGGTTGGGGAATAAGATGGAGATGTCGGAGAGTAGGATGGAGACGTCGGGGAATAGGATGGAGATGTAGGGCTGTAGTTGGGGCTGGTGGGAGAGTAGGAAGGAGAGGTGGGCGAGTAAGATGGGGATGTAGGGGAGTAACCAGGGCTCTGTGGGGTGTAGCCTCCAGGGGAGCGCGGCTCGTACGCCGGAGACGTAGGGGAATAATTTGGAGACATGGCGCCACCTGGAGGAGAGAAAATACAAGGACAAGATAACATATGCCGCAAGCTGAAAGTGAAAATTTCCAATCATTCTTTATGACATGAATGTCCAGAACCCTGACTTCAATTCTAAAAATAATAAAATGGCTCCAAAGCTAACCTGGAGAGGGAATGTAAGGACTGGCTGGACCAGGAGACCCAGGAGAGCCGGGTGTGGGAGACCAGGCAGGTGAGTAACCTGGAGAGAAGCCGCTGGCATCGGAGGCAGCACTGGGAGAAAATCCAGCGGCTCCTGGAGTCATTCCACTTCCTGTGTGGAAAAAGAGAGAGAGAGAGAGAGAGAGAGAGAGAGAGAACGCAAGGATGAGGCAGAGAGAATCTAAAGTAAGATATGAGAGCATCAAACAACAAGCGACAGCCTGCACTCACCCACGCTGGGAGACCATGCACCATAAGCTGGGGTGGCCCCCGTGTTCCAGGGTGTCATAGCTGGAGACATACCACTCATAGGGCTGGGGGCGGAACCAAAGAACATTCCCGTTGCTGCAAAAAAAAAAAGGGGGGGGGGGGGTTGAAAGGCATCAACTTCACTTAATTTCAAGTTGCAAATCATTTTTGCTAAAAACAAAACAAAAAGCACGACACTTACGTCCAGCCACACCGATGCCGGGGATGTTGGTGGGAATCTCCATGCCGTATTTGCATTTATCAGCATCAAGCAGCAGGTCGAAGCAGCCGGTGCCTGCAGGAGCCAGCTGTCCGAGCATGATGTTTTCAGACACGCCCTTCATGGGATCGCATTCTCCATGGGACGACGCTTCCATCAAGACGTCCACCTACACACAGGTCAAAGACAAACCAGCAAAAAGGTCCCGCGAATTAACATGCTGCTTCAGTCAATTTAGAACAACAAACAATACATAGTTAAAGCTAAATGCAAGATTCTCGGAAAATATTCAATATAAAAAAAATATATATATACATACACACTTACATTCAGCTGTAAGAGTCAAACCTTTACCCACAAATGAATTACACTACAGTATTACAAAGCAACGACAAATGTAATTTCTGTAACTGCATTGACAATAGACTGCAACAGAGAATCCAAACATGTCCAAAAAAAATAAAAGCAATTATTTCTGTGCTCCTTGATCATACCGTCTCTTCAAAAGAGCACTTCATGAGCGGGCCGGTGTCCTGTCTGTTGATGCCGTGACGGGTGATGGCCATCAGGTGACCTCTGCAGGTCATGGTGTCGCACAGGAGGGCAAGGTGGCGGTAGTTCACGTAGGAACCGTCAAAGGAGATGACGTGGTACAACTCTCTCTCCAAAGCCTTGCGGACAGCCTCGATACCGAGCACCTACGAGAGAAAGATCAGCTGACTAAATATGGAACAGACGCAGCCATTCTAAATTGATATCCTTTAACTACAGACCTAGCAGTGTTCTTAAATTTTTAGACGGCAATTTAAGAATCTTACAGTGAAGATCTCCACAATATCGTTGGAGGTGGTCCTGACGGGGTCGACGTCCTTCTCGCTGAGGACTCTCATAAGACTGACGCCGTCCGTCTCCAGAATCCATTCCTGTAGCGCTTTAAACTCGCCCTCTTCCGTGATTATGGTCTTTTTCTTGTTCTCGGTTTGAGGGAGATGCATGTACACCTGAAGAAGACGAGGATGAGAGCCCGATGTAAATAAACAGGAGAATGTGATCGAGGGTTTGTTAAATATTTACAAGTGGCCCATTTCAATCACCTTGCTGATCTGTTCGATGCCCTGTAGTGTCATGTCCGTCAGCATGTTGGACTCGATGCACCGCAGAAACACGTCGTCGTCCATCTTATCCACCACCTCTTCATCCTGCCAGAGGAACGACACACCGGATTCAATCATAACGTGACGCGATCTCATTTAAGGGATGTCCTCCTGATAGCAAGACGTGATTGTAAAATACTAGTACTCTCACCTCCTGGAATTTGTTCTCATCGCTGTTCATGATGCGGATACGCAGCACCAGCTTCTCAGCGTTATCGTCATTGAAGATGCAGTTTAGATCATCACCAAAACCTGGGAGACAGAAACAAGCGGCAAATTATATACACCTAGAAAATCTAAACCCAAGTGCTTATTCATTATTTTAAAAATCCTAGCTTCAATTCAACACCGCTTTTAGTTTGATGGCATCCTAAAGACCACAACGTGGAGAGGATGAAAATGTATAGCTAATGTGACGAAGCCAATCATCTTCTTTCCTCGTAGCTTAAATAATTAAAATTAAACACTACCATAAGAGAATACGTTTCAATTCACAGCATTCTTGAACTTAATAAAGTGAAGTTTAAATTTTCACTAGGCACATTTTATTCACATGCTTTGCCGCAAATGTAAGAATTAAAAACAGAAAATTCTCTCACCTGCATTGATCTTCTCGGCGATCTGCTCCATGGAAAGCTTGCGGTCCGTCATGTGTTTGCGGTCCAGCTCGATGCGGAGAAGCCAGGGAGAGATACGGGTCACGTCAAAGTCGGGCATCTCGTAGTAAACGTTCACCCACTCCTGATCCTCGGCCACCACCGTGCTCTGGGGGTTGGGGTCGTAGTAGATAGCGGTGTTGGCCGTGACCTTGCGTAGCGTCGTGTGCTCCAGGCGACACAGGATGTCTTTGGCGCGCTCTGCGTCGCGGGCCGCCTGGCCCAGCAGGAACACAGTCAGGGACGGAGTCTTGGGACGCTTGGAGATGTTGATCAGCTCTTTGAGTCGAGGCACACCCAGGGTGACGTTCTTAGCCGACACACCGGCGTAGTGGAAGGTGTTCAGCGTCATCTGAGTGGCAGGCTCACCCAGAGACTGAGCAGCCAGAGCACCCACCATCTCACCCGGGTGAACCTAAAATAATTAGAAATGAAAATATAACCATCCAGTTCAGTCAGTGACTCATTTAGATCACGGGACTTTTGTTTTTACTCACAATTGACTGGTTGAACTTCGTCTCGATCTCTCCCAGGAGCCACTCGAAGGCCTCGGAGCTGAGGCGAAACTCTTCAGTCATGCGTCTGGAGCAGAGGGTGGAGCGCAAATGGATGTTGAAAAGCAGCGTGGCGTTCTGCTGGGCCTGCCTGCTTAACGGATCGTCGCCATTCACGATCACCAGCTTCTTGCTCAGCTCTTGCACGCCTACATGGCGGGAAAAAAAATGGAATTAATCCAGTAATTCAAGCACAAGCAGCTAAGTTAGACTTCTGAAGCGTCATAGGAACATGAACCATGGGAATCAGTGTCCCTTAGTATGCTTGATTTGTGTTGAGGGGGGGCCTAGAAATTATCTATTGTCTAATTTTGTTGTGTAAATAGTGTAAATTTATTACATCCGTAATAAGTTTACACACCCTCCACCACTCTTAAAGGGTTGAGATCTGTTGGGGTTCGCGGGTTGATGCGGAAAATCTTTTGCGCATTCCAGATCATTCGGGCCAGATTGCATGGCAGCACCACCTGCAGGAAAGGAGAGGAAATTACAACAGTGAGACAACCTGCACTATACAGCATAATTGCCTTTTACAGCATCAGGAGTGTGTTAATTATGGAGACCTGTAGTTTTTGTTGAACCGTCTGATTTTCAGGCAAAGGTGCTGAGAAATTATTTTCCCCAAAAACAATATCACGACTAGGGTTAGGAATCCAAAGTACCAAGTACCCAAAATAATTATTACAATTCTGAGTTAATCCATTAGCAAAAAAATGACATTGTCAAAGGCTACATATCTTTAAGCTGTCCAAAAGAAAGCTTGCTGTGGCTAGCTCGTAGTGGTGCCAAGATTATTTCAAAAATAAAAGTCCTGTGGCTCTCACTATAGCACCAATGGGTTTTCAAAATACAAGTCCCTGTGGCTCTCTAGCCATACTTCAAAATGAAGGTGTTCTTAAAAAGTTTTAATCTAATATGATAGTCAGCATTGAAAATGGTATCTTACTCTCCAACACAATGAAGTCAACATGCTTTAACTAAAGTTGCAGTCAAAAGTTTTTTTTTTGGTTTTTTTTTTTAAATTACCTTTTTTTTTTTTTTAAACACTACTTTGGAATCAAAACGGGGAATCAATAAGCAGAACTGGAATCAATGCCCAACCCTCATCATGACCACTTCTACATTAACTTTACTGAAGTTCAACACCTTGCCTGTAGATTCTGATAAGTGAGCTCGGAGTAAACAGGTTTTCCTGGTTGATTAGCACATCAGTATTTTCCATGGTAATTAGCCATATGCTACAGATAGCTCGGACTGAACTGAAGTAAAACGAAATAAAATACTAGCTCTTAAACACCATAACAGATCTACCATGAGTACAATTACAACGCCACAATTTGCAAAAAATCTAAGTTAACAAGCACTTGTATGCTGAACAATATACACCATGTAAGCATTTACATTTTAAAAACACCACACCTTGCTGTCTCCACTGGGGAAAATGGCTCTCAAGATCTCTCGGTCCTCCTTCATTTTCTCGAACTCCCTCTCCAGAGAGCTCTGCACGTGTGCGTTGGTCATCACTTCCTTCAACACGTCCTCCTGCAGCGTGCGCCGGAGAGCTCGCTCGTTAGTGTAGTCGAACTTGAACCTTGTGGATTAAACAGGACAGAAATCGAAGCGAGTTCAAGGACATAAGGTCAGATAATCCACTTGATTGCTAGAAAGATTTACTTGGGGCAAAAAGGACACCCTGAATGTGACCATAAGGATAGGATTACTGTAGTGACTCACTTCTTCTCAAAAGCTTTGTGGGATGGTTTAAGCGTGGCCATGTTTTGGAACTCGACAGCCTCTCCAGCCAGACCGTCCTCTCCGTATCTCAGCTGTACCACCTGGTTAATGGAGTTTCTCACTGTGGCATCGTATTTCACCATAACCGACTCCATAGACTTGATCAGACGACGCTGGATATAACCTGAGTAAAGCAAAACACAGATCATGAGGAACAGGAACGTTATGGTTGTACTGAACATCGCAGTTTTGGTTAAATATGGTGCTTTTGCTCTCCCACCGGTCTCGGCTGTTTTCACAGCCGTATCGATCAGACCCTCTCTGCCTCCCATGGCGTGGAAGAAGAACTCCGTTGGCGTCAGACCGGCGAGGTACGAGTTCTCCACGAACCCCCTACTCTCAGGACCGTAGTCGTCCTTGATGAAGTGAGGAAGAGTGCGGTGCTTGAAGCCGAAAGGGATTCGTTTACCTTCAACGTTCTGCTGACCCACCACAGCAATAACCTACATCAGGACAAAAACATACGGCTTTGTAATTTATTTCAGAATGTGTATAGAGGTGTAAAAAAAAAAAATCTTATTTGAGAAAATAAATCAATAATTCCAAGTGACTTAAAGCAAAATCACCTGGTGCTCATTAACAGCACCTCAAGTTACAGTCTCACCTGTGAGATGTTAATTTTGGAGCCCTTGGATCCGGCTACCACCATGGATTTGAAGTTGTTGTACTCGGACAGCGACTTCTGAGCAGAAGATCCAGTCTTGTCTCGAGCGTCGTTCAGGATACGGTTGACCTGATTTTCAAAGGTCTGCCTCAGCGTGTTTCCTGGCGTGGGCTCCAGTTCGTTGTTGTGAGCTTTCTCAATGACCTGTGAAAGTATAGTGTTTAATGTGCAAGTGCAGCTAAAGCTCTAAAACTCATTCAATAATTCCATGGAAGTGAATCTTGAAATAAGCTCCGCCCCCTCGCAATTGTAGTTTGACTCACAGGCAGCAGGGGGCTCTAAACAGGGAACTCTACTTTTCCACAATATTTAAACTCACCTCTATCACGTCTTGCTTGGCCTTCTTGATTGTGTTCTGAATGTCAAGATACGTCTTTGCATCAGCAATAGAGTCACCGATACCAATGGAGTGACCTACAAGAGTGAAAAAATTATATTAGAGCTCTGAAAAGAAAGGAAAGTGTTGATCGTGATTACGTTACTGAAATCAACTGTTTGAGAGCTAATCTCATCACAATCAATCAATTCTGATTACACATGCAGTCTCAAAAAACCTCACCCTCGATCAGCAGCCAGTTGTTAACGACAGTCTGAATGTTGGAGTAGAAGAGGCGGGTGATGTCATGACCCATCTCCAGGTACGAGATGTGGACGAGAGAACCGGCGGAGGTACCGAGGGACTTCTTACACAGGATCCCCATGATCAGCTCTCCATTCTCCACAATCACCTGCAACAGCAGGGAACGTTCCCATCAACACGCAAAAAACAAACAAACAAAAAAAGGACACTGGACAATAAGAGAGCCTGTATGGTCACAAATTTAAAACATGATCCAGTCAGTAAGAACAGCTGTACATTATAGAACCTTAAGGGTTCTGCGCTTGGCTCTACAGAGGAGCCCTCAAGGCTTCATGTACAACAGGTTTAGGAAGAATCCTTAATTACACAGTGAAACCTTAAAGAACCTGTGGACCTTTTTACTAAGATGTAACACCTGACAAGTTCTTTGTATTGAAAAAAATGAACCAATGTTTAGAGGAACATTGTTCAAGGGTTCATTGGACAATGGTCACCAGCTTCTAAAATATTGTTCATCATAGGAAAACATTTTGCAGTAGAGTTCTATATAGTACCTTTAACGGTTCCCTCAGTGGGACAACCAAAGTGTTCTATATTTAACTGTGTAGGCCCATTAATCAGATCCAGAGGTGACTCGCTGTACTTTTGTCAGATTGGCTTAAAAAAAAGGGCTCTACTTGCAACCCCTTCTGACATGAGAACACTAATTAGGCTACAGTCTTAAATTTAGAACATTTAAGGGTTCCTCACTGCATTAATCAGGCCCACCTTTGTGTCTCCAGGAGAGATGTGCTTATACGGGCCGCTGTCCTCATCGTCCGGATGCGTGCTGTGTGTACGGATCACATTGATGTGACCTGGAATGATCAAGCTGAAGATCTGTTTGCCGGTCCACAGTGGGCGTGGCTTTAAGATGGCAGGCTGCGGCACTTTGCCGTCCCAGGACGACAGAAACATCAGCAGATTCATCACTTCGTCCTGATCGTAGAATAGTGAGAACACTTACAGTCAGAGAACTTGCCTTTCAAATTATTCATCATCCAGAATGGGATTTAAGCCTGACTGATACACACCCTCTCTAAGAAGACGTCTCGCTTGGTGAACTTGCGCACGGCGGTCAGTGTGTCCTGCACGATACCCATGACGGGTCTGTTTGACTGGGGCGTGACGATCATACGTGGCACCATGGCCAGCTCCTGAATCTCGGCACGGGTCTCGAGTGACTGGGGCAAGTGCAGGTTCATCTCGTCTCCGTCAAAGTCAGCGTTATAAGGAGTCGTTACACTACAGAGGAAGGAGACTGGAGTTTCATTATGTTCATCCACCGTTTTTAAAAATCTAACCTTTACAAAAATGTTGATGCTACGGATTAAAGGTGCAATTTGTAGTTTTTTAAAGAAGTTTCTAGACCTTTAATAACCATCTAATCGAGATCTAATGAGAGCTATATAAAAAATTTTTTTTTTTTTTTTAAATATCAAACAAAAGATTGGGCCAATTTTCAGTTGAAGCCTTGTTTACATTTTTTCTGGTCTGGAAATAAGCCCCACCCCCATCCAGAAAACGGCTTCACTTTTTTACTCCCCTTAAAATGCACGGCCCTCTTTGTTGTAATTCACCTCTCAGCCAGCAGAGGGCTCTACAAACAAACACCTGCTCTTTTTTAAGCACCTGATGTACATCAGACATATACCTGAGGTTGAGTCGAAACGTAGACCAAGGAAGGATTCGAACCCTGTGACCCATCATAGACATTTTGTGCAAGGTGGGCTGTCTGTTAAAGATGACGATGTCACCGTCGCACATGTGCCGTTCCACCTGACGAGAGAACGATCACAACAAGAGTTGAGAATTAAAAAAAAGTATCAGGTTTAAAAACCGCGCGGGAACTGCATTGCTTTACCTTATAGCCTATCTGAAGGTGAAGGTCACTCGGTTTCGGGTGGAATCGAAGGTCAATTCGGTCTCCGTTATCACGGATGATGTATTTGGCTCCGGGATACTGACTGTTGCCTCTTCTTACAAGCTCCTGCAGTCTAAAAATCAAGGGAATCAAAGTGAATTGTGCATCATCTCAACCAACTGGGAATTCAGTGTCCAATACCCTCACAGAGCTGCTAACACTTCATTCAGAAATCACTTTTCATAGAGGCAGACACTGGAATGTGCATGCACAAAGATTTTAGTGCTCCATTTTAGTCACGATATATGAGGTGTTCGACAAAAACTCAGAATTTCTGATCTCCAATTAAGGGAGAAAAAAAAATTAAAAATCCTTGGAATTCCTGTTTTGAATATCATGGAGGTCTCCTTAACTGATTTATCATATGACGACATCACATCACATCGTGAACAGGAACTAAAATATCACTTCACTACTTCAGATCAGCATAAACAGGCACATCAGATAATTAATCCAGAACACTGACCATACGGTTTATTGTTTTACGAAAAGTAAATACATCGCAAACTAATTATCGTTAAAGTTAGCTGACTCCTTTACGCTAACAAAAACTCCTTTTAGTTACACGTCCATGTTATATTACCCACCCCACTTAGCAGCTTTAACAGAGCTTAAAATAAATAAATAGTAATTTAAAAAAATCATAATAAATGTAAAAAAAAAGCGCCATTCTGATTTCCCCTTTCCGTGTTAATCCACATGCAGCAGTCAACAATAAAAACATTTCCATGTGCACAAGTTATCATGACATGCCATCAGTTTCTACCATGACCAGTAGGATTATTAGTCAACTTAAGTGTGTTAGATTTGCCACTTCAGTTTTTGACCATCCCTGACTGTTTATTTACCAGATGTTAAGGACATACTTATCTAAAAAACACACCCTATTTACCGTGACAGGAAGTGAGCCTGTGTGCCGTTTTTAAAACCAGGACGCGTAAGGTTGGAATCTTTGCTACCTGTCGATGTTAAACGGAGTGACGATCTCAGGGAAGGTCATGTTAGCGGCGATGGAGCGGGGCACGCCCACTTGGTCGATCTGCAAGTTGGGGTCGGGCGTGATGACGGTCCGGGCGGAAAAGTCCACACGCTTCCCCATCAGGTTCCCTCGCACTCGGCCTTCTTTCCCCTTCAGCCTCTGTTTGATGGATTTGAGCGGACGGCCGGATTTTTGCATCGCCTGAAATGAAAGTTTCAGATTTTCATCATTGTGACGTTACGTCACTCCGACAGCACGGTTCCCCAAAACACTGAGGTCAGGGTAGTCAATTAAATGAGCTTGTGTCTACTCCAAGTTATTTCTTCTATTACACACAGATTCACAGCACATTTAACATTTAACGCTTTATTACGAAGACTTACTCGGGGCAGGCCAGGCAGCTCGTTGTCCACCATGGTGGCCACGTGGAACTGCAGGAGCTTGACGTCTTCTGCTATAACGTGCGCCGCGGCTCCGCTCTGCTCGTTCCGTCGCAGTTGGTTATTGATTTTCACAATGTCGGCTAACTTGTGCGTCAAATCATCCTGAAGGGGAACCGCAAGAGCAATTTATTGGGAAATTTTAAACACCCACAAGTGTGGACACCTGACGGTTTTGAATATTTGCCTCTCACCTGGTTCCTGGCCGAGCCCTGCATGACCACGGCCGGTCTGACGGCGAGAGGCGGCACAGGCAGCACGGTCACGACCATCCACTCGGGCCGTGCGTACTTGGGATCCATCCCCAGGATGAGATCCTCCTCGTCCGAGATGCGTTTGAAGATCTCGTGCACACGTTCGGGGCTGAGGAGAATCTTCTTCTCCTGAGAGTCTTCATTGACGTGCTTCCACTCTGCATACAGCTCCAGGCCCGAGCGCCGGATACGAGGCTGGTACCGCCCACATCCGCCGTGACCCTGACCACAAACAAAGAACCGTTAAAATCAATACAAGACGACAAAGAGGATTCTTTGAGTAAACGGAAAGGGCATTCCCGATCCAGACAGGTGTGTTCCAGCTCACCTTCTCTTTAGTGAGGTCCTCATCGTTCTCCTGCTGCTCCACTCCGAATTTGTTGTCCATCTCCTCGCCGCCCTCACAGATGTTTTTACCTTTACACAGATCGTAGACGTGCATCAGGCGCTTTCGCGGCTGACCTTTCGACTTGACCAGGATGTCTTTGATTTTTGGGTTGTTCTGTAACGTGGAGATGAACAACTTTTTAATGCTAATAAATGTTTAATTTTGCTCTCCAAATAGTGCAAAATGAAAGAACTCCAGCGCTACATAAAAAGCAGCGATTTAGAAGAACAAAAACACACACCGCATCAACCAGGAGCTTGGAGCAAAAGAAACACACACAGCGGAGGACTTTCATGATCTTCGTGATGAAGCCGACGTGAAAGACGGGCTTGGCCAGCTCGATGTGACCGAAGTGACCCGGGCATTCCGTCATGTTTCCTACATCATAAATGACAAGCAATGAGTTTACGATTCGTGTCGACAAAGAAGAGTCCCCACCAGAAAAGTCACTTGCCTCAAACTTTCAATTCTGAACCTTTTAATTCAGGGAAGTATTTTTATTTTTGTTCACTAGTATCCTGATTTATTTATTTATTTATTTTTAATCCAGTACCCAAGAGGCAACAAAAGTCAGTCAGGATCCTGGAACTGAAATGTGATCAGCTCCACCCCGGTTTCACACAATGCCGTAAAACTATAAACCGGATCATGACGCACCTGCACACGTCTGACATCTCCCCGACCTCTCGATGACCCCCTGGCGAGGGTCCATGAGGCCACCCAGTTTGGGGCGTCCTCCCTCCGTGGTCTCGGGGTACTTGATGCCCCCTTCGGTGACGGACATCCGTTTCTGCAAAGAGACCGGGCGAAAAATTACACCGTCCTTAGCCTCATCATGGGAGTTGACAACAAAAGATCTTTATATACAGTGAGACTGTAGGTGCAATATGCAAATTCACCTTCACCTAAGAGCATACATGTTAAATCAGGCATGAGTGTCACTTCTTTAGCTTTGCATACAAATGAGAGCTAATAAGCACTGATCAAGTGTAAGGCAAACATACACCGGTTTACAAAACCATGTGCACAAATAATCCCACTAAGTGAATAAATAATTGCTTTGCATTTTCACAATGCATTTCTGATCACGTGACCATCACGTCAAACATTCCATGTGTCATGTTCCTTCTTCATAACCTTCCACCCAAGCCTAGCAGCTCACTAACCTCAGGGCAGCGTTACAGGATGCTAGCTAATGTTCACAAGCCTGCACTGCCCACATTACATAGACATGAAATGTAAAACTTGCAACATCTGAGTGCATTATTAATTAGATTAGGTCTGCAACAGCTTCTTTTAATGAATCATATTTTTACTGTTTAATGCATCCTGCTGCAATATCAGTGTTATACAAGTGCACAAAACTACACACTGCATTAAAGGATTAAAAAAAGGCATGCGTTTGATTTCATTTGAAAACTTTTTTATTGTCATGAATAGAAGAAAAAAGGCATTATGTCGAGCTTTGGGAGTTTAACGAGAAGAAAAACGATGACAAAGCAATAAATAAGGTGATCCCTTTCTTTCATTCTTTACAAAAACTCTGCTTTACTGTATTTACAATTGTAATTCACTGTTAATCCAAATTCCTGCTAAACTTTCTGCACGTGCGTGCGCTTTACTGCTGCTACTGAGTGGCGCGTGAGCTAGCTAGCAATGCTAAGCTAGCGCTAAACAAGGCGCGCCGCCGACACTAAACCTAAATTCTAATGTAAACATGGCTTTAAAGTGTTCAAACAACACGGCGAAGCTGAGAGCAACAAAGCTGGTGTCCAAAGAATGAAGAGGAAAAACCTAGCCCAAAGGCAAAGACCTACAAGCTCATCTGGGCTGATGATGCCGAACTGAACTCTCTTGATGAGGCGCAGTGGGCATGCGCTGTCGCTGGAAGGCGGTCCGTGCATCCTGTCTATTCAAAGAGACTCGTCCTCCCCTCGACACGCCGCTTTTCAAAGAGGGAACGGCTCTGAAACGCCACCAAGACCCTCTTCCTAGCACCGAGAGGTGACCGGAACGTGTCCGATGGCGGTTTCCAAACGAACCACGTTTCTTACCACTCAATGTGCCTACTTATTCATGTATATAATCTAGATGTTGAACTACCCCGCTAGCCCCCTTCCTCCCCTTGATCTACACTCTGGTGCGCTCTAAGCGCATCTGAAAGAACGCGACTCGCACACGTCATTATATAGACTGAAGCACAGCTACGGGTTAACCCACTCTCTTTCACAGGGGCAAACGAGTCAGAAGGCGGGATGGGCCGCTGTGTTCCTAAACGTTGATTGGCTACACGAATGGACTATATAAATAATTCATATAGCAGGACGTACAGCCAATCAGGGTGCGCGTTTTTCTTCTCAACGAATCCTAACCAGAATAAGGCGGGAAGTCATAAAATCAGGCTTCCTATTGGTCCATCCTTAGAAAAAGCGTAACCACAAGCGCTCTGGGTGTAATTCAATTTAAATATTCAATAATGTGAAACATGATTTGTGGGCAGGCTCATAAATATGTATC
>JAQQZX010000006.1:20286422-20305164 GCA_030068355.1 Notoglanidium maculatum | reverse complement strand
TTACACATCAAACCCGACACTAATACGTTTATTACACATCAAACCCGACACTAATACGTTTATTACACATCAAACCCGACACTAATACGTTTATTACACATCAAACCCGACACTAATACGTTTATTACACATCAAACCCGACACTAATACGTTTATTACACATCAAACCCTAATCTTATTACATTTGTTATATATGTATTAATTAGTAATTACCATGACAATGATATTATTTGGATTACTACATATTTATTCCATATTTATGAAATGTATTCCATATTAAAATATGATGATGATGATACATTTATTACACAGTAATTGAGGATATCAGCGCCATTTTACTACAGTCCATCATGGCAGCTGGATTTATTACGTTACATGACTGTTTATAACAGACTTAATCATAATGCTTTAATGGTTTTACTATGGAACTTGATTGTTATACTCTTGGCCAAGACGTTGTTGTGTGGATTTACTGTAAGTGCACTATGAAGGATCTGCTGTGTCATTGTGTTATGAGCTATCTAGTGAGCATGTACAATGAACGGAAGCTTTTTGGGAATAAGTGGATATCTTGCAAATAGTGGATCTACACAAGTCACAGGTAAGAGATGTAGAATGTATAAATAAAGAGGGTAAATATGTAAAAAGATTATGACGAAATTGTGACGTTGCCTGACAGACAACCGACATTTAAAAAGAGAAAAACTCTGGCAGGAAGATTCTTCGTCATTTACATTTGACGAGTACAGGACTTGGGTGCGGTACGGTACGGTACTGCTCATTTTAAAATAAGATAACATCAAAATCATTTGTTATGAATTGTTTGTTAGTGATACTGAGGTACACTGTCCTGTGGAAAAGGGTTATAATTAGAACATTTACATTTTCAGCCCTCTCAGGCCCGCCTACACACACACACACACACACACACAAACACACAAACACCAAACAGTGACGCACTCGTCACTCCCCTCATCCCCCAAACCTTCCCAGGAGTGTGTGTGTGTCTGTGTGTGTGTGCATGTGTGCGTGTGCGCATGAGTGTGTGTGTGTGTGTGTGTGTGTGTGTGTGTGTGTGTCCCTCTCCAGATGTCCCAGGCTCTTTGTTGCCGTGGAGATTCAGCTGGCCACGGCTCGCTCATTAGTGTCCACTGATCCATATGTCATTCTGAAGATAGCCTTTGATCAGCACCGAACGCGGGAACGTTCACCCGAGTCGTGTTCACAAAACTACGACACGATCTTCATCGTGACCAGACGAGGAATAATAAACATTGTCAGGTTTGTTCAGAACAAGACGGAGACAGCATACGTTTGTTTTGGACTCCATCAGCACTTTACAGACTAAAGCTGGAGAAATTTTGTTTTATTTACAGTCCAAGAAAGTGCATGTAAACTGTACAAAAAAGGATCTGCTGAACTACACCATGGAGTCCAGTGGTTTATTTGCAGCTCCAATGAATAAAAACATGATCTTTAGCTTCACTTGGTTTATTCTGATTGCATACATTCTTGGTACAGTCTAACTGAAAAAAACCACACAGATTTTCACACATTCAGGACGTTTTGACACATATTAGTCGCGTCTGAATTTATATTTTTTGCTTGTTTACTATTTGATTTGTTTTAATTCATTATTAAATGAACCAGAAGAAGAAAAAACCCCATATAGAACTGAAAACGTCCTCATAAAACTCTTCCGTTCATTGGTCAGAAAAATGGAAAATGCAAACAAAGCTTTACCACGCATGCTTAGAAATCACAAAATCTCCCAGATCCAGCACTAGATAGATGATTAGATACTTATATAAATAAATAGTTTAAAACATTTTATGTGTCACACCCAGTGTTTATTTTCACTTTTTGTTTGTTGGTCTGAACGTCCATGATTCACGGCATTTCTGCAGTTCTACAGCTCTGCGCTTTGGCTCAGTTTAGTAGCGCACATCTACAAAAAAAAAAAAAGCTGCAACCCAAAACACATGGCATGTCTGATTCACTTCCTGCAGGTGAGTCGATTCAGAGTCGTTAGAGTTCATGATCGTTCAAATGAACTAAACACTGCATATATGAAATATTTTGGACCAATCACATTTGATATGCAAACTATTAGAAAACCTTTATCCGCAGACCACACATGCTAAACTATCCAGTTAACCGATGAACAAAATTGTGCTTGTTACGGTAAGATTACATTTTGATAAAAAAAAAAAAAAGAAAAGGAAAATATTGTGCACATTGTAGGTGTAGGACAAAGTAAATGTGAAAAAACTCCTAAAAAGATTCTTGTACACAAATTAATCCTCCTTAATGAGTGTTTTTATTGACGCTCAGACAGCGTTTTGACCTTCTTGGGTTTTTAAGAAGGTCGATGACCCAAGAGAGTTGAAATCTCTTGGAAATTGAACATCAATAAAAACACTCATTACGGAGGAATACTTTGTGTGCAGAATCTTTTTAACGTTATATTGTGACTCAGATACTGAAATCCCGCTTGTGACTCAAGCTAACTAGCACACTGGCAGTCAGCTAGCAGGCTAGTTATTGGGGATGGCAGGAGAGGAGGACATTTTAACATTGCATATTCATGAATATTTATAGATTCTGTAGTTTTCATTAAGGTTGAAGGTGTAGCGATCAGTTTAGCACCCAGGTCAATTTAATAGTTTACTGGGCATTAACAACATATTAAACATTAATTAATGTCCATAAATGATTTAAACTCCCAGGAACAATGGGAGCTGTAGTTACTGAATTATTCATTAGTAGTTAGTGAATAATGCTTTAACATGAAGAACTGAATAAGTGGGTTAACAGTTTAAAATTAATGTTCAGGGAAATGTCTTGAAAATGTTGTAAATTTTTAATCCTGATACCAATATGTAAAATCAGGGAAAAAATATTAGAGAGAAGAGAACAGTATTGTGAAATAAAATAATAATAATAAAAAAAAAAAAAGAATCAGAACTATAACCGAATAATAACAAGCTAAGGGGTTAATGGCTTCAATTAAATGTTTTTAAAAATGTTTTTGAGTAACAGACAGGAGAACCAACTCCATTATAAAGCGTCTCAGACATTATGTAACTTGCAAACTCCTACAGCGACAGTGAAATATCGCTTTGGCACGGCACGATCCTGAACCCGATGCACCAAGAGAAGCGTTCTTTAAGGATTTCCAGAGCCACAATCTTCGACAGATTTTCCAGTTACTTCTCATTTCTGTGGCTCCGAGGCTGTGGCCTCCCCATTTCCACCCTAAAAAGCAGGATGACTTTGCGGCAAATGAACACAAACGGATCTGAACTGCACTTCCCTCACAGAGTCAACGGCAGCCTGCAGGGAGGGAACACTGGAACATATGTGGCCTGGCACGTACTAAACCACAAAATCCATACACCAATTGCCGGACACTTGTACTCAGCATGAGGCACGAAGGGATAAACAGATAAATTGGTCGAGAAAATGAATCGGGGGGGGGGGGGCGAAATGACAAAGTTCCATGAAAAGCCGGCGGGATCATAAGAGCGCCACCCGTTCCAGGCGAGTTCCCATGGAGACAAGGGGCCTGGTACACAATGTGAGGTGAGAAAACAAGGGAGAGCAAAAGAAGGGGAAATAAAGAGGGGGCAGAGAGGGGACACGGACTGGGATGTGTGCATGGAATAAGGCACAATCGAGAATTAAATGGAAATAAAAACAGGTGATAGATGTCCAGACAGGTGAGGAGAGAAAGAAAAAAAGCCAAATGGAAAGCAATTTTATGTGTTTCCTCTTTATTAAAAAGCGTGCTACTCTGAAGGCTGCATGATTCAACATAAATCTAGTTACTTGATCTCTTTTCACTTATGCAAATTTAAATTTCAGTGCCTCTGAAATATGTTTCATACCTGTCCCTTGCTCTAGATATCTCAATACAAAAATCCTAAAAAATATTTTTGGAGCTGTCTTAATTTTATACTTTATCACTTTCAGGAGAATGATAGCAATTGTTTTGATGACTCGTCCTGTACTAGTCTTGTGTTTGTCCAATTAAAGCCTCTCTAGAGCGTATATGCCCCGCCCCCAGGGGAGTGCCTTGCTCTATAGTAGCAGCTTGTTAGCAGTAGACATGTTCGTTGGTGTGTTTTTCACTGTGAGCCTTCCCACACACAAACCCTGGCTTGTAGTTTATTCATTTGGAAGAGGGTGCGAGTTATTGGCGTGTTTTACTCCTAAACAATTTGTTCGCTGTAGGAATGTTGCTACTTCAGACTGATTGAGAACACGATACTGTCTTTGTACACCATCAGAGCTTCTTCAACAATAAGACTCAAGTAATATTTTATCGATCATTCAGACAAGTCAGACGTCTCCTGATGACGGCCCTACAGCTCTCTGTCAATATCTATGCATCCGATGCTCGACCTCGGCTCAAAAACGTACGCCATGACTCCAAAAACACATGGTATCTACTTGGTGTGGGTGAAAGCAGGGATGAGAAATCCTCTAAAGCTAAAAAGCGCTATCGTTAAACTTTTCACTGTTTTCCATATTTAAAAAGTTTGCTAAGTTATTGTAAAGTTTGTTTAGATTTGATGGAAGTGTGGAATGGCATATCTAAAAAATGACAGCCTTTATTATTTAGTTTTATTATTTGGCTCAGTAATAACTGACTTTATTATTATTATTATTATTATTAAATCAGTCTAATGTTTAAACACGCCTATCACTTTGACTTCCTGTTTCGAAAGGAAATACAACACACAGAATCACGGCTCCCAAGCCTTTTCACTGAAATTTTAAACTGGAATTTAATGGAAATGAATCAGGAGAGAGCTTATGTGAAAGCAAAAGTCGTAATACAGAGAAGATTTATGCTGTGATGTACCAGGAACAAATTTCAGGAAATTATCACAAGGTGCTGGTATTTTCCTGGGAATTGCACATGTCCGAACACGACTAATCATTACCAGGGAAGAGGATAAAGAGATATTTGTCCTCTGCCTTTAAACGTTGGTACGAAATCAGGAGGAAAAGCCGATTCCATCCTGGTCCCTATCCGGTGTGGTGTTTGTGACTCCAGCTTTGTGTATCTAAACCGCTCTCTTATTGTCAGATTTTGCTATTCTGCAATTCCGGGTGTTATTTCCTGATTGTTTTCCTGTTTTGAACCATTTCCCATTGCCCACATTGCTTGGATTGTTTGTCTGTCGACTGACTACGATTCTGCTAGTCCGACTTTAATAAAAATGTCCTGCCACTTACGTCCACCAGCCTCTCCTTCATGACAGAAGGAATACAGGCTGTACAATTTATCCATTTTATTTATAAAGCACTTTTAACAATAGACATCGTTCCAAAGCAGCTTTAAAGAAATCCGGATGTAAATTTAGATCCCTAATGAGCAAGCCGCAAAAGTTTCGCTGAGCTGACATGAGGAAGAACGCTTGAGAGAAACCAGACTCAAAGCAGAACTTCTTCTGTGTGACACCAGATAGTGGGATTATAATAGTAACAGTAGACAAGCAGTATGCAAATGTGTGAAAACGAGTAAATAGGAGGCTTCAGATGAGCATAGCGTGATAGGTTATGGTCACAGTTGCACTAGTTTCACCGATTCTGATGTGTTGAGGTGGTGCGTAACGGGATGTTCACGGTTAACGTGAACGCATAATAAAATCCTGCCGTAAACACAGGAACCTCTCGTAAGGCTGTCCGGATTTGTCCTGTTTTATAGACTACTTTATTATTTCTACATGCACAAGGGTTTAAATGCAAGACGGATCACTTTTTTGTTTTCAACATCAGGTTATGTGTAAGGTTTAACAAGGCCCTGTATGTGTGTGTGGGTGGGTGTGGGTGTGTGTGTGTGCTTTACACAGGTCACCAAACCCAGACTCTGACCTGCGGCCGCTCCTGCAGGAACTTCAAAATGTTTACTCGGCTCTTTCAGCACCACTCACCATAAACCTCCAGCTCTTTATGGAGGGCAGTAAACGGAGGAGAAAATGGAAAACAAAGAGCATGTCCACGCGTACGTCTTCCCCGCTTTGATCTCTCTTTCCTTTCAACTACTTCACTTCATTTAAAGAGTTCTGCTTTCAGCAAAGTATTGCCTTCCCTCTCTCTCTCTCTCTCTCTCTCTCGCTTCACTCCTCTCTTTTACTCTTTATCTCCTTTCCTTCTGTCTATTCTGTGCCCAGTTTTTTTTCCTGTTGGCATGGCTCCTGTTTGTTTTCAGCCATTTTGGGGACTGGCAGTGCTCGTAACAAACTGCTTAAATGGCGTCCTCTTGCTCTCCCTCCCTCGCTTGCTCCCTTGCTCGTTCGCTTGCTATGCTATCACCCGGCTTTGTGTAATATGGGCTACACCGAGTGCACGAGTGTGCGTGTATGAAGAACAATACAAAAAGGGGGGGGGGGACTGGAATTAAAATGATGAGAGAGGGGTGGGTGATAAAAGGGGGGAAAACGCTGGGATAGTTGGTGAAACGAGGGGAAAGAAGGTACACCCTGCAATCGTGCGTCCGAGTCAAAGTGAAGTGCAAGAGGGAGAAGGAGTGTGTGGCGAGAGAGCAGGCGAGAGAGAAAAGAAGGAGAGAAGGAGGGGGAGATTCGTCCCTGCCCTCCGTCTCTACATAGTGCTGCCTGTGTGTGCGCTGCCTGCGCTCTTTCGTTCACGCGCACGCACGCACACACACTCACACACACTCACACACACAGGCGCAGACAAGCATACACACACACACACACTCACACACACACACAGAACGAGGGAGGGCGAGAGAGAGAGAGAGAGAGAACAGATCGCAGCAGAGATGCAGCAGGAGGTTTTTCGAGGTACGTAGTCTTGTTGTGTGCTTGCCTGGCGGAGAAATGAAGACAGCGTCAGACTCTTTTCTGTTTTCTCATTCTTCTCTTCTTTCTGCTCCCGCGCTCTTCTTCCTCACCACTATCATATCGACTGTTGTTGTTGTTGTTGTTGTTGTTGTTGTTTGGGTTCTGCGTAGGACATGAGAAGCGAGATGAGAGGAGTGTTGTCCTGTTTGTCTGTGCACGAGCATGCCTGTGTGCGTGCGTCTGTGCGTATGTGGAAGTGCGACTGTGTGTGTGTGTGTGTGCGTGTGTGTGTGTGTGTGTGTGTGTGTGTGTGTGCTAAACAAGGCCTGCCTCCCTTATCCTCTCCTCTCGTGGCTCAACCACGCAGTTCTTTTTCACGGCCGATGAGTCACTCGGATTTACTGAAACTAAGATGTATGTTTTTCTAAGGAGATACGTTTTACGCGTCATTTGCGATACTTGGTCTTTTATAGCAAGTGTACATTTAGGTGGAAATGACGAAAATGGTATAAGTTTTGGGATGTGCATATGTGAATGTAGAGATGTGGAAAAATAAGATTGTAAAAATGGCCACTCTGTAAAGCGTTTTTCTTTTTCTTCTCATTTTGTGGGATGTGGGAATGCTTTCAAAGTACACCAGGTTCCTGGGTGTTTTTGTTTGTTTTTTGTTTTTTTGCATATTGCCTGCTTAAAACAGGCCGTAGGGCTCAGACGGATCACGATGTAGGAGTGAGCAGTTTGCTCATTTACTGAACATTTATCTGGGTGCGGGGTATTTTTTCTTGGTTGTATATGAGCTTATCATCGTTCAAATGATGTTTAACGTTTTTGCATTTTGACATTACAAGGCTCCAGGTTTCCATTATAACATGATGACGAAGTGTCTGTTGGGACACTCTGCCAAGTTTATTCTAAGCTGCAAGATCTTAGGAAAATAGCCATAACCTTAGATGGGTTATTGGTATCAATCTTATGCGTCTTCCCACCCATTTCATTAGACTTTTGCAGTAAAAGAATTATGGGAATCACTTGCAGATCATGTCAAGTATGACTTTATCCATGGGTACAGCCACTGGAGCATGGCCTACTGAGATACACATTCAGATATTCAAGATATAGAACAGGATTTGATACCTCTTCTACCTCTTTACCCATCCATACCTCTTGCTCCCACCCTGTTCTTGCTTACCCCTCACTGCTGATCTACTCCTTTCCACCATCTCCCCTCTCCTCCCCTTCCCTCTGGCTGGCTCAACCATGTTTTTTGGCCATGGGGGTTGTTCAGAGTTCAGGATCTAGAAACAGCCCCCTTTTCACAGTCCAGCTCTGCCCAGTCCGGAGTCTCAGGCCTGATGGAAACCAAAGGCCTTCAAGTTTACTCTTTTCCAGAGTGCTCTTTTTCTCTTTTGTCTTATTACTAATGACTAAATAAAAATATAGATGCATCCGTGCAGTATAGAGTATGCGTGTCGACGCATAACCTAAGAGCACCTTCTTCTTTCCTGAAATGACATCACGTCACAGATTTCTTTCTTTCCTAACCTATTCTGTCAGTTGCTAATGGGTTGCATATGAAATGTAAACAAACATAGACAGACGTAGAGAGACGAATCAAAATTTTTGGTGTTTTGTTTCTTTACTTTTACATGACATTTGTAAGGGTGGTAGTAGTATAGACAGTCCCTCGAATGTTTCTCTCTCTAACTGTTTCAGGCGGTTGCATATTCGAGTAGGGGGGAGCCGGAGTGCTGGGGATGAAAGGGAGGGTGGCGGTAAAGCCCCTGTCACGCTTGGCCAGCCTCTTGAGCTAAGGATGGCTTGTTGAGAGGCAGTGTGTGCGTCACGCACAAAGGGTGACGGAAACAGGGACAGATGCATTTCCTCATCCATAGCACAAAACAAATTTTGACATGTGGAACCCCTTGTAAGCATTTTTTCCCTGTTCTGAGCCTGTCATGTTCACATGGATTGAAACAGGTGCAATGTTGGTCACTTATTCCTTAAGATTTTGCAATATGTGTAATGTATTTAATTGATACAATTGATAAACGGTGAATATTTATTGCTTGCCTTGACATGTTTTGCTTTTCTTCTTGTGCACTTCCTGTCACTGTAGATTATGTAACATCTATAATTACAGCCCTATTTTTTGGTGCTTCCTTTGCACAGTCAGTGGCTATGTTTGTGGTGTTCTGGTGACGCTACCTGACAGGCGGCTTGTTTACAGGCAAACCGGTTGGTATGCGCCTTGCAAAGGTGCTAGGTGTGTGCACGGCTGTGGTACAGAGTATGCGCTTGTGTGTGCTTGTCCCTGTTAATGTGTGTGTGTGTGTGTGTGTGTGTGTGTGTGTGTGTGTGCGTATGCATGTGTGCGTGCGTGTGTGTGCGTGTGTCTGTGTGTTTGGCTGTTCCTGTCTCTGGCCTGGCTCTTTTTCACCGCCTCTCTCCGTCTCTCTCGCTCTCTCGCTCTGCAATAACAGTGCTGACCTAGTTTCAGTGTGTTCAGGGCTGCTTGTGGAATTTTACAGAGGCCTGCCTGCCTGGCTAAAACACAGGCAAAAAAACCATGACTGAGGATTTTTCATGTGTAGCATAATTGAATATACTTAAATAAAGTGTATATGCTTATTTAAATAAATAAGAAGACAGAATTTACCCAGCTAACATGTATATTTTGATGAACATTTTAGTGAAAATTTCCAGAATGCTATAACAGCGTACGCAAATTGCTGTGGTCATTGAACTTTGTTTCTACCTCAAATGATATGCAGAGGGTGGATTAGAGGCATCATTGTCTTCCCCCCCCCCCACACTGCCACCATTCTCTGTCAAATCTTTAACATATGCTGCCTTGCACATGTTTATAGAAATATCAATACTTTTGGTTTTTAAGCTGGGGAATGATAAAAATGAAATCCATTCAAGAAAAAGAAGTGAAAGCATTGCTATGAAACAGTGATACCGATTGCTAAGACTCTTTCCAACTTTGTCATACTGAAACTTAAAGTGAGGATGACTAAAACTAAATCTAACGTTGTCTATTTATAATTTAATTGAAACGCATGCTTGATCCTGTTTAATGACATTCACAATTAAGTTGTGCTTTTAGCAATGCTTTTATCATCTTTGTGCCTTCAATAACTTATATAAACACTGTTCTCTCTGTTTTTCAGGTTTGGGGGCAGGGTCATGGTGTCCAGAATGGATGGCTGGCACCCCCTTCATGCCAGCGTCATACCCTTGGAGCTAAATGAACAGCACCTGGCTAGCCCTGCTTCAATCTATGAGAAGACTCGATTTTACATCCATCCAAGTATCATCATTGTGTACAACATCCACATCCAAGGATTGAGCTTTTCTTCAACTGACTCCCCTCATTTCCTGAATGCCTGCCAATCTTCCATTCCAGTGGTGGACACGGTTTTGACTTTTACCTTGCTCTGTTCAGTACTTCTGAACTTGCTGAACTTCATTTACGCATCTTGCTTCCTTAAGGATCTGTTTGAAGTGGGTGGCCTTAAAAAGTGTCTCAAAGGACTAAAGGAAAAGACTCAAATGAAACACAGAAATAAACAGATAAGAGGAGACAGGATGGGAGAAGGGACAGATGAAGTGGATGGTACCAAAACGACAAGGATATCTCTCAGTTTTCCAATCAGCGCTGGACTGCCTGGTTTCTCTGCACAAAAGCACTGTCCAATAAATCATCCGCCTTCCTCCTCTATAGCATTTGATAGAGATGCTTCAAATAGCACTGCATGGAAGGAGGAAACTCTCCGAGACAAACCGTTGTCCAAAGGATCAAAATCAGACTACCTATCCTGCTCTTCCTCCTCCACTCTCCCCATTGATTTGACTGCACCTGTCAGTAAGAACTGCAAATCCACTATGTCTTTTTCTGTGGCTGGTAGTGGACCCCACTTTCCGACATCTGCATTGCACACATCTGCTAAAATGGACTACTCAAGAGAGACATCTGGAGCAAGTCTGCCTAATGACTACCCAGAACACTCAACAACAGAGACTGCACATATCTTGTTCAACCTGAGCGCAAGAGCCTACCAAGGTCAGGTGACAAAGGACCTGGAACGTGTGAAAGGCAAAAAACGTAAAGGAAACAGCCTACATGTTGAACTGAGCCTCCCTCTTCCTAGTATAAACCCACCATCATCTTCATCAAGCCCTCCTCCTCTATCACCCCCTTCTGTCTCTCCACTGACCCTCCCTCCTCCATCCTTCCATGACTCCTATCAAGCAGTGCCAAAACCGGAGCTGCTGTGTGGGGTATGCCACCGTCTGTTCAGCACCGCCTCATCCCTCACTGTGCACATGCGTCTTCATCGGGGTGGACGACTTCTCAGCTGCCGCCATTGTGGTAAAGCCTTTATCCATAATAAAAGACTTCAGTCCCATGAGGCCACCTGTCGGCAAGCAATGCCAGCTTTCTCCATCCAGCCTAAACAGGAACCTTTGGAGGAGGGGAATGTGGAGAAAACAAATGAGGCAACAGAGCCAGAACAGCTTGGACAAGAGACAGGACCTGGGCGACCCATAAAGAAAGGACGAGGCCTCCATGGGCATCATGCCAGGGCAATGTCTCACAGTGATGCCCTCAGGGATGAGGATCACTTTGTGAAGATTGTTGATGGACATATCATTTACTTCTGCTCGGTATGCGAACGCTCCTACATGACTTTGTCAAGTCTCAAGCGCCACTCTAATGTGCACTCATGGCGTCGGAAGTACCCATGCCACTATTGTGACAAGGTTTTTGCTCTTGCAGAGTACCGCACCAAACATGAGGTGTGGCACACTGGTGAAAGGCGATACCAGTGCATATTTTGCTGGGAGGCCTTTCCTACCTACTACAACCTCAAGACACACCAAAAGGCATTTCATGGCATTAGTCCTGGGCTTATCTCAAGTGAGAAAACAGCCAATGGGGGCTATAAGCAGAAAGTTAACGCACTTAAACTCTACCGCCTGCTACCCATGCGCTCTCAAAAAAGGCCCTATAAGACATACAACCAGGCTTTGGCCGATGGACTGCTCAAACCTGACCCATCATCTACCTTGCCTTTGCCTTTAGGCTGCAGCCTTCCTCCAAGCATGGACCCCAGTAAACTGGACTCCTTCCTTAAGGACATTCATCCCCAAGACATTAAGCCAGATCCTGAGAGTTTCCTGATCAAGATGGACACAGAGCAGTGCAGAAAGCTGGCAACAGCCCAGGCAGAGGTACCAGCAGAGGTCAGTGAGAATGAACGGTCAGATTTACCTCTCTCTGGCAACAGCAGCATCAAAGCCAAAAATGTCAAAAGCCCAGAGACAGCAGTTTCTTCTGTCATTACATTTGGACATAGCAAACCTTCAGTTATTATGCATAGCACAGCTCTCCCATCCTCTGTCATTGTTCAAAGAGATAAGACACCCACTGGGGATGGAAAATGTCCTTCTGAGAGCAGTCATGCAATGGATAAGACTTTGCAAAAAACGCTGAAAAAGCATACACAAAAAGATCATACACATGCCCATAATAAATGGGACACAACTAGCTCACGTACAGAAGTCTCAAAAATCCAACAGCCAACAGAAAAGATTCACAAGGGACGAAAAACCCATACTAAGGGTGAGTCAAGCAAAATGGTTCCCATATCTGTGGGTTCAGAGGTCAAAGGGAGTGGGCCTCTTTGTCAGATCACTGTACGTATTGGGGAAGAGGCTATTGTCAAAAGGAGTATATCTGAGACAGACCTCATGAGAGACAAAAGTCCACTAAGTAAAGACAAAAAGGGCAACTTCCTGCATGGAGACCAGAGAGAAACACGGCATACCCATCACCACCACCGCAAACATCATGGCCATCGCAGTTCCAGCCAGGAAGAAAGAGATTCTAAACTGCCAGGCAAGTTGAGGAAGTATTTCTTCCGACAAGAAGTCAGGGAGGACAGGAATGATCATGATGGAGAAGATAACCTGTGGAGACCCTATTATTCGTATAAGCCCAAGAGAAAGGCTTTGCATATGCAGAAGATCAAGAGCTGGCAGCGTAAAATGCACTACAACCGATCATTGCGGCTGATGAAGAGAGCAGAAAGACTAATGAATGATGTAAACAAAGAGGGGGGTGATTTAGAGGAAGAAGAAAAAGATGAAGTAAAAGAGGAGGAAAAACACATTTTTCATCCGAAGGAGATCAAAGACGACACTCAACCTCCTTGTGTTCCCTCAATACCAGAAGAGAAGGAGGAAGAAAATGGGGATCCTGGAAAGCATGAGTCTTTCTCCACAGCTTTATCCCAACCCTCCCTGAATTCTCAATACACAGTTTCTCCACCCATCAAACAGCGTTGGTCTGGGGACCAGGCCTCTGAATGTGGCTCTTGTGGCCGCTGGTTCTCCAGCTCACGCAAGCGAGACAAACATGAGCTAACACACCTATTTGAGTTTGTGTGTCTACTTTGCAGAGCTACTTTCCCTTCTCAGACCAAATTAGAGGAACATCAGAGAACCAGACACCCAAAAAATAAACCCCTGCCTTCCTCTGCTTCATGTAATTCAGAATCATCAAGCAAGGAAAATTCAATGGAATTAGAGGAGACAAGCAGTGTATTAAACAGGCGATTTTTAGAAAAGGGTAATATAGCTCGCTTGGGAAGAAGGCCGTTGACTAGATATACCTGCTCTCAGTGTGATAAAGTATGTAAAACTGCTGCTGCACTAAACTGCCACCTGAAGAGGCATGAGCTTGGCAACACTGCAGAGACCATCCAGCCAGTGGTAGACATGCAAAGTCATAATACTGTGGTACCTGAGGTAGACAAAGTTCAAAGGACAGATTCGGACATTACACCTAGGCATGCGCAACCCATACCCGTTATAAACTATCTCAAATCAGATTCTCAACACACACAGAAACACGCAGGTGAAAGGAATGAAGAGCACCAAAGATTAGTTACTGGTGAAAGTCCAAAATTAGCAGCTATTGACAAAATCCAGAGTTCGCATTTGAGCACTGCATCTTCCCCAGTTAGACTTAGCCCAACACCAGAAAGGTCAAAGGTCATCTCCCCTAGTCTTCCCAGTGTACTGGTAATGAATGGAGCAGAATGCCTGGACTTCCGAACTCCTGAGAAACGGAGCCTAGATACACAGGATCAGAGGAGAAGAAGCCACACACCCACTGACAAACCAAACCAAGTTTGTCAAGTGACAGAACAGGTTAGAACAGATGCAAATCCATCTATATCTGCTGCATTACAATTGGTCAAAGAGAGTGTTTTGAGTGATCAAGAGGTAGAAACACACCAACACAGGGAGACTCAAGAGGCTCAAGATCTTAGAGTATCCAGAACGGCTTGCAGCATCCAAGCAGAGGATATGTCCATGTCAACGATACTGGCAAGAGAGAGAGAGTTTTCCCACCAAACTGCAAACCAATACTCAAATAAAATTCGATCCACGGATGATGTGATGCTCGTAGTGCCCAAAGAGGAGCCACTGAGCCCTGTGCCCTCTCCCACGTGCTCTGTTATTCAAACCACCCACAAAGCACCCTCACAACGGCATCCACGGTCCCCTAGTCACTCTCCAAGACCTTTGAACCTGCAGTTGCGATCACATTTAGAGACAAACCAAGTACACCAAGGCATGCACAGTGCTGAGAAACAAAGATCTGTGCTTCCAACAGGTTCAGATCACAGCAGTGAGCCCCCCTCTTCTCGTTCTGCACTGCACCCCCAAGTGTCCCATTCAGAGCCAGAGACAAAGGACAGCACCTCTTCAAGAGATCCCTGTAGAGAATCTGGCTATCGTGTTCAGGAGTATGCACTTCCCTTAATCATACCAGGAGGGTACTGCCCTGGTAAGAAACAGGAGGACCAGATGCTCATGTCGTACCCTTCTGCACCCTTGTCTTTTGGTGCACTGGGGAAGATGGTACCCCATACTGACTCAACAAAACTGCCCTTTTACCCTGATCCCTATCAAGTCCTCTATGGCCCACAGCTACTACCATACCCATACAACCTTGCCACCCTGCCTATGGCTCTCAATATGATGGCACCTGGGGACAAAGTAGAGCCCTTGCCCTTTTTACCCACTCTTTTCAACTATGCTGCAGTAGGTGCCCCTTTGCCCCACCCTTTAGTAGTGAACCCCAGCCTATATAATAGCAGCAGTAGCACAAAGCGAAACAGTGACAACCCGTGAGCAGATGTGGAGTCCGCAGCACTGAAGGAATACTGTACAGCTTAAAAGAGGACCAGACCTTAGACGGAAGATGTGTTGTTGCTGTTTATTAACTGAACTACTTGCACAGACATTTAAGTCTCTTTGGAAAAGTAGCAAAAACCATAGGTGTATGTTCAAATTTAAATATAGTGAAGTAATGGAGAGGTGCCTTGGAGGTAGGACCTATGGGTAAATGGGAGGTTGTGATCTGGTGATCCGGTGATCTACTGGTCCAATGTGGACATCTTCCCTTTGCCAGTGGCAAAACACACCTCTGACACACCACTCCTCTCCCTCTTTAGAAGAGTTAGAGCTTGGTTATCCGTCCTCTCAGATTTGTTGTAATAACTGCTATAAATAATACATCTGGACAGCTAACTGGGTGTATTTTCTGAAAAAAAGACAAAAAAATAGTGTGCTTTCCACTAGTGACAGTATACCAGTAATGATCATATTTGTAGGTCTGATATAGGCTTTTATTACTGCAAATAGAAATAATATAGGGGCCAAGCTCTTCATTCTAAAATGGAAAGATACGCACTCAATTCAGTGAAGGAAGACAATAGCATGTAAGCAGTTTTATGGGTGTGTGTGTCTGTGTGTGTGTGTGTGTGTGTGTGTGTGTGTGTGTATGTTTCAACCTTTCATCATGCATGTAGTTTGGGGTATTTGTCTTTTTACAACATTATGTAGGTTTTGTTGTGTGTATTTTCAGTACTGGCTTCGATGTGAGTGTCTGCGCCTTGTGTGTGGGTGTCTTGAGGGTGATGTGTGCATGCACTGCACAGTTGTAGCCAGCAACGTTTGTGCTATATCCGCCTTGTTCTGTTAAACGGATATTGATATCGAAGCGGATATATGAGCATCATTCCTGGACAGGCTGTTACAACTTTTTGTAGATCAGCAAGTAGAAAAATTAGATGAGGTTCTTCCTTCGTCAGTCACAACTTAGCAGCTTTAATAGCTTACCTACATGTCAAATTGGATGTTCATATGTGATCTTTTATTTTTAACTAACCAGCATCATGGTTGCTTGGTAATTCAATGGCAATTGAGGATAGACTGCATTTTGCAATGTCATGTTCACAAAATGTTTGTAGAAATTGTTGGAATGATTGTTAGGAGGCTCAAGTGAAGAACTGGACACAACACTTTTTCTTTAAACATCTGAGTACTCGTCAATTACCTTATCGTCGTTTCTAGAAAGGAAAATAAGTTTAGTGGCCTTCTCCTCCCCAGTGCCCCCTGGTGTCCACCAAAGACACTCCAGTTACTTGACTGAAATCTGAGAGAGACTGAGGTAAAAAGCAGATGAGAGTGACAGAGAGAGTGGGAGGGAAGTGGAGCAAAGTGCAGTGAGTCTGTTATCGCCAGTAGAACTTCCATTACAAAGTCACAGAAAATAAAGCTCTAAGCAGCTGGTGAATACCGTTTTCAGGCGGATGTGATCTAAGGAAGCCTGTTACGTGAGCCGGGGGTTATGTTGACTAACCAACCGTCTCTCTCCACGTCTCCTCTGCAGTGCACAGAAACAGCAAGGGTTGACGTCAGCTCCTCCTGACGTCCGCGCGTGGTCTGAGTTGCAATGCTTAGGACTTGAAAAAAAAGAAAGAAAAAAAGAAAGAAAAAGAAAAATTGCTCACTGACCTGGAGTGGCCTGAACACTCCTTTAGGACTTTCCTGTTTTTATATATATATATAAATATATATCTTTTTAAAACAATATAATTTGTTTATTTTACCTATTTTTCCCTTTTTGATAGAGAGATTTGTGAGATTTGTGAGGATTGTGCTTGAAGGTGGTCTTTCAAGTGCATACGAATATGAATGTAATTTTAGTCATGAGGTTAAAAAAACATGAACAGTATGATAGATGTTTACTGACTTGAAAAATAACATGTAATAATGAACCGCTATGAGGTATTCACATATATACAGTAGTCTTAGAAACATGTCTAGGAACTTGGATTCAATATAATCATAACGCATGAGCAGCACTCGCTTCTTCATTATCCTCTGGTATCGCCATAACAATCATCACGTCGCTTTCTTTCTCATGTGTGGTTCTGTTTATTTTTTCTTTCTTTTTTTGCTGATGGTTGGCTTGAAATACTATCTGCTGTAAAGCTGTCTATTTTCAATTAATCTTTTTTGTTCTGTCATTTTAACTTAAAACTGAAACCAAAAAAAAGAGCACCCCCACCCTGAAGCTGTGCTTCATGACTTTTACACAGTTACAGCACATGCTGTCCACTTATAAAACGTCCCCACAAACACAAATCACTCACTTTCCTGCTTCCTCTTCTCGCCACCGAACATTTTGTCCTGTCCTTTTGAAGTGAGTGCATTGAAGCCACAGCACTGTTCATTTCCGAACACAATGAGAAGATTTGTTGCTTTTCTTGGGTGTAGGTACTTTCACGTATTGTGTGTGTGTGTTGTGTGTGTGTGTGTGTGTGTGTATGTGTGTTCGAGCACATTTGAGGAAAAGGAAAACCAAAACAAGCACTATATCCCTTGAGGCTCACCACCAAATCAGAGTTTGGTTTTGGACCCCTACCAACCTGTTGTTACATTCTCCTCGCACACTTTCCTCATGAGCGGTGTTGGGTTGGAACAGACTACATGCATTCTGATTATTCAGAGTAGGACACGTTTGGAAATGTCTATCATCAGACTGCTGTTGTGTTTTTTATGGATTACCTTGAATTGGATTTTTGACACCACTGAATCTGCCTACGAACTGCATAACTCCATCGCCATGAGTCTTTTTTTAATTTATTTATTTTGTTTTGGATTGGCCTTGGAGTTACTTTGCTAACCTTATTTCATTTTAATCAAATCATTCCAGCTATTACAAATAATCATTCCAACTGTTAAAGGAGCAGTGTGTAATTTTAAGAAGCTCTGTTTTATCTAGGGGCGGAACTCATTTCTGGGCCAGAAAAATGCCAACAAAACAGAACTTGTGTGATTTAATGCAAAGCAATATTGTGAATCACATTTTTTCCCCCAAGATATCTTTGAAATTTAATGATTACGCATCAAAACTACAAACTGTACCTTTAATAATAGATGACGATGGGACTGTTACATAAACACAATGCAAACCTTTAACAAAAATAGCACAAAGATGTGTTTCACAAGGCTAGATGGTGAATAACAGCTCTCTGAAAAGAAATATATGTAAATATAAGTTACTGATGAGACTTTTTTTGGTACTAAATAAAGTAGTCAATTAGCTATATTACTCTTACTTTTTGTATTGTGACCCAGCCCAAAAGTAGTCATTTTAAACATGACATTACTTATTATATTTTAATCATGCAATTTTTTAATTTCCTAATTTGCCCAACACTGCTCATGAGCAATACATGTTCAAGAAATTATGTCAATGAAAGCTGCTGATATTTAAAACAAGAAACAAATCAGATTTACAAAACAATTTCAGTTTGAATATGTAAAACGCCACAGATTTTAAATCCTTTAAAATCTTTTCAAATAAGCCACCAAGAACACACGTTATGCTGATTTATGATCATGCACTTTACCAAAATTTTGATTACCAAACCAAATTTGTAGTTTCATGTACCAGTGTATTATTATTATTATTATTATTATTATTATTATTATTATTGAAAAAAAATCTCACAATGTGAATGTTGAATAACTAAGGACCTGTTCCAGCG